>SSNS01000324.1:452163-477163 GCA_006937985.1 Aphyosemion australe | reverse complement strand
GCCTGAGATTGCTGAACTATGACAGCGCATGGCGTTTGGACATTTTGGGACTCTTTTGGAAATTGTTGTTTGTCTTGTGTAGGGGTGGGACCTTTTTGTTGTCCTGAAACTGACAAATCTTTAACCCTGTATGAGGCTACATAGGAGTTCATTCCATCACGACTGGGTGCTTTGGATGAAACCCTTTCAAACTCATTCAAGATCTTGATCTTAGCATCAGTTGCTGCTAAAGCTGTTTTTATTTCAAGTTCTTCCTTTTCTCTTTTGAGTTTGGCTTCCTTTTCCTCAAGCTCTTGTCTCTGTTTCAATGCAGCAGCCTTTGCTAACAGCGTGACTCGCTCCAATTCTGCTTTCAGGCGAGTAGATGAGGCTTTAGATGATGCATAAGAAGCGGATGCTTTGGAACTATGCTTTGAGGTCGGTACAGATGCATTAGATACACTGTCTGATGGTTGCACCTCATCATTACATTGTGCGGCTTCTGCAATGTGCATATTAGCTTGCTCCATCCAGGTTTCAGTAGCTTTAGCAAAGTCTTTGAAAGAATCGGCTTTGGGTTCAAACCAGTTTACTTGGTCTCTGTTCATTTCTTCATTCGAAATTTGTTGTAGTAGCCCTTTAACATTAGTATTTAGCTCACAAAACTCTCCAAACAGCTTGTTGAAGTCCACCATTAATATGCTCTGTATTACTGTTAAGCCAGTATCATCCTTATTGTCCATAAGCTGCTGTATCTGATTTATTTAGCCTGTTAGCTTAGCTAGCGTGGCCTTCCGTAGGCTAATGGCACGTTGAATCTTTTCAACCATAGATTTAGGAGTGACTTTCTGTAATAATGTGAGAGGTGACACATTACAGGAAGCCTCTAGGGGGAGCCAGTGCTCTGGGACAGTGGGTATATTTGAATGTTCAAGAACCGGAAGTTCCGGTCTGGGAAGCATGGCTGTAACTGTGTTGGCGGCTAAAGGAATAAAGAAACCCTAAAAGGAATAACCTACTCTCCGAGATGTTATTGTTGCCACCAGAGGATATTACACAATTGGCGACGAGGATAAAATTCGGCATGTTCTCTGTGCGGGGGAATGGACGGGCAGTTGGACTCTGAGGACGTTGTCCGGAGTAGGACGTCTTCTCAACCGACGTCGGCACAACAGGCTACAATGGCGGCGGTGATTGGGTCGGTGAGTCCGTTCAACGGCGAGTTGCAGTCGTGGGAGGAATACAGCGAAATGCTTGACTTTTTCTTCGAGGCTAATAGTATATCGGATGCTGATAAGAAGAAAGCTGTGTTACTGAGTGGTGTGGGTCCAGCTACCTACAGCTTGCTACGAAATCTGCTAAGCCCTGAGGCGCCAAAGGACAAGACGTACGTGCAGCTGACGCAGACGCTGCAGGCTCATTTCAGTCCAAAACCAAGTGAGATTGTGCAAAGATTTAAGTTTAATTCACGTGTGCGGAGGAATGATGAGACTGTCGCAGATTATGTGGCGGAGTTGAGGAAACTGGCCCAGCACTGTGAATATGGAGCGGCTCTACCACAAATGCTGAGAGACAGGTTAGTGTGTGGAGTAAATGATGACAGTATGCAGCGGCGGCTGTTATCTGAAACGGACCTGACTTTTGATAGGGCACTTAAGTTGTGCCAGGCCATGGAATCCGCTTCTAAGGATGTACGGGACTTGCAGGGGATGCTGGGGGAGGACGTTACTCAGGCTTCCCGTGTGGCAAGGAGTCAGGGGACTGTTCACAAAGTTTTGTTGGAAAATACCCAGCTGAAAAGCCAGAGTTGTTTTCGCTGCAATGGACGGCACATGGCTGCTGAGTGCAGGTTTGCAAATGAGCGGTGTCACGGGTGTGGCAAGAGAGGTCACATTAAACGTGCCTGCAGATCCAGGTGGGGACCTCAGGAGGAACTGAAAGGGGGGCAACAGAGCAAAAAGGGGGGACGGAGAGAACCGGATAAAGGCAGTCGGACACATTTGCTGAGAGCTGAGGGGGTGAGTGACTCAGAAGAATCTGATGGCATTAATACGATTTACAATGTGTCAGATGAACTGCCCAAGGTGGCTCCCATCACTCGCACAGTAAAAATAAATGGTTTGGCAGTGCTATTTGAAATTGACACAGGCTGTGGGGTGACCATACTGAGCAAACAACAATATTCTCAGCTGTGGAAAAAAACGATGATACCTGAACTGAGCCCATGTTCCCTGACATTGAAAACCTACACAGGAGAGAGGCTTGGAGTCCTGGGGATGACACATGTAGAGGTGGAGAACATGGACATTTTAAAAACACTGCCTGTGGTGATAGTGGACGGGGCTGGACCAAACCTGTTGGGGCGCAGCTGGTTACAAGAGCTGTCTATGGCAGAGCAGCTGGTCAACAAAGTGGGGCTTGGGTCCACACTAAAACTGGAGAATGTGTTAAAGAANAACACACACACACACACACACACACACACACACACACACACACACACACACACACACACACACACACACACACACACGTTTTGATTTCCTTCTCAGAAGACCCTGGGTGACCTTTCCTCAGCAGCAGACAGGGTCTGTGGAGTCTTCATCTCTGGGAACAAAACGTGAACCTGCTGGTAGTTAAAGGAGCTGTAATTCATTAGGTTTATTAAAACTAAACAGCGTCATGGTCCTCGTGATGTTTACCGTCACTCTGGCGTAGCAGCGACCTGAGGGACGTTTTCCTTAAACATCATGTGGCCTTCACCTTATGAGGGATTGTTGCCTTATTGTTGGTCAAAGCTCCGTTTTTACAGGGGGTTGACGTAATAACCTGTGTGTATTATAATGAAACGAATCAAACCAGTAATCAGAGTATCTCTAACAGTAGTTAAGTATAACAGCTGGGTGTAGGTAGGGTTAGGGTTAACAACCCGCTCATGCAGCAGAGCTACCAACTGAACCAGCCTTTGCCTCTTTGACCTCCGGTAAACCAAGTGGGTGTAAAGCTCCGCTCTCAGACTAATGGCTCTACGGAGCCAGTCACTTATCACCACACGTCTTTGATAACTGTCAACCTTGGATGTAATTAAAGGTTTGAGGGGTGGTTCGCAGCAATCTGCTGTAGATAGTTTGGCTGCTCTTGTCATCCTAGAAGCCTCTAATGATCCGTCTGCGATGGTGATTGATGAAGCACTTAGTGTCGAATCAAAGCACGAGGAACGCTCGCTGCCTGCTAAGCTCTCTGCAAACCAACAGCAACTGTATTTACGCCACACGAGTCTATTACTGAGGTGTCCTTGATGTGAATTAATGACCTCCGAGGCGACTTCAGCAGCTGAACTTCATGTGGAATTAGAGTTGACTGACAAGGCTCAGCAGCGACAGCATCGCCTGCAGCTGAGAGCGACGCTCCGCCCGTTTCCTCCTCTGGACTCAGGAACGCGGTCGCGTTTCAAGTGACTTAAAAATGGGACTGGAGGTCCAGCTGGTGAAAACAGACCCTACTGACAACAACATCAGTTTGTCTTTATTCCAGAAGTAATTCATGAAGGTCTGAGGGAAACCCATGAAGCGTTTGGCGTCACACTCAATAGAACACAAGGAAGGAGGAGGATGTAATGAGATCAGGGATTGATCCCAGAATGCATGCAGGATTCTGACAAACACACATGAGCGGTGCAGATAAATGTGCTCCTCGCTTGATTCCCTTTGTGATGACGGGTTGTTGGTGTATTGTTCGTTGCCTCGGGCGTAGACGGCGTGGGTTTGATCAGCTGAAGAGCTCCTGTTCCTCTCAGGTCAGAGGAGACGGAGACGAGGTTTTGTTTGCAGCTGAATTATAAAAGCTCCAGAAACACAAGACCAGCTGTTTCTCACTAAACCAGAGACTTCTTAGCTGATGCTCCATAAAAACGCTCCCAATGTTGACTCTTTACTTCCAGGCAGGAGGAGGAGAGAATCTGCAGCAGGTTTCCACCAACAATGTTACAAACCCTCAAGTTTATATGAAAGGGAATGTTTGACGTCACATCCAGGAGAGGACCGTGTCCGGTCTGGTGTGAAGCAGCTGGAATGTTTAGGGCCGAGCTTCCGTCTGGAAAAAGGTGGAAAACTTTGTCCAGGCTGGGAACGAGTGCTTCAGCTGTCCTGGGGATTTGTCCACCAACATCAGCAGGTCGTCTTCACTACATCCAGGTCACTAAACACACGAGCTGCTGTCTGTGATTGGCTGATTAGATATTTGTGTTAACAATAAAAAAGTGAGTTTATGTTCTAGGAAACGAGTTAACCCTTAGCTCTGAACACACCTGTGCAGGTGCAGGCTCTCAGAACATCTGAGTCAAACTGACATGAGGACCTCGTTGCTCTTCTGGTAAAAACCTAAAAACACAAACAAGACCCAGTTTTCCTCACAACTGGTGTGTTTGTGAAGCTGCTGTCACTGGCTTCCCTCAGCCTCTTTTATCCCTCAATCCTCTACAGCGCGTCTTGTCTTTTCATATCAAGGGCTGGCAGGAAAGTGCCAGAAGGCATGTCACTCTGCAGTATGTCCTCAGGGTGCAGAGCCCCGCGTCATCAACAGTCGGAGCTTACAGCGTTGTTTCCACTGGAGGCTCGCAGCGACGGCCAGAGAGGAAGTGAGGAAGCCAACAAGTGCTTCTGTTACACCTGACTTCCTTTTTCATTCTTTTCCTTTTCTTCAGGGACCAAGGTGACATTCTGACTCAGCCTACTTCTTCACTACATTCAGGCTCGATGCTGGAAGACGTTTTTTATTTTTAGACCATGAATTAATAGAAGGAATTGTTCGAGCATCCTCCTGCAGCTGAGTCCTTTCAAAGCTCTTCGCAGGAGAGATAAAGATCAGATAAAGGCTGCTGCTGACTGCAGAGAAGGAGATGAGATCAGCGTAGTCCCCAGAAGCCTCCGATAAAGTCAACAAGTCCCTCTGCAGGTTCACTAGTCCAGGAACTCGTGACGACTCCTGGAGGTAAATGAAGGAAACAAACCTAGAGAGAGGGTGTGTGTGTGTGTGTGCGTGCGTGCGTGCGTGTGTGTGTGCGTGTGTGTGTGCGTGTGTGTGTGCGTGCGTGTGTGTGTGTGTGTGTGCGTGTGTGTGCGTGCGTGCGTGTGTGCGTGCGTGCGTGCGTGCGTGTGTGTGCGTGTGCGTGTGTGTGTGTGTGTGCGTGTGCGTGTGCGTGTCATCCCGATGAGCAGCTGGGACCTGATCAGGCACACCTGGCGGGACCTTCACCTCTGTGTGCAGCTGGATCAAACCTGTCAGACACCCTAGCAGCTCCTCCTGGGTTCAGGCGCCCCCTGGTGAGCAGACGAGACCCCTCACCCTAACCTCGGGTCTCCCTGCTCATTTAAATATGCAGCATGACTCACAGCTTCATCCCATCTCCATGCTGTGTTCAGGACATGGATCCAGCGCAGCCTCTGGGGGGGTAGAGATCACATGATCCCAGTGGAGCTGTAGCTCTGGATCGATGGAGGAAACATGACCCGTGTCTATTTGCTGTGCAGAAGGTGACAAGCTGTTTCTGGGAAAACGGCATTTCTGCCACTCAGGAGAAGGATCATATGTAGGGAATCATCTCCACAGATCAATTGTAAATCATTTACAGGACTGCGTAAGTTAACAAGCACATTTAACACTTGAGCAAATTGTTGAACAACGCAGCAAAATGCAGCAGAAGCTCAGAGGATCTGATGCTGCTGATGACAGATCTGCCTTTGGCTGCAGGCGCATGCAGGTGATGCCCGTTGCAGCTTCCTGTTTCCCCGCATTAATGGACCTCGGTGTTTCTGACGCTACAGACAGATGCAGAAAGACAGGAACGCGACAGTTTTGTTGTGCATTTTTAAACAGAGCAATTTATTATTAAGAACAAGGATATCAAACATGGAGGCAAATCATCGCTTTTATTAACGTGGTTTCACCGAATTTAACAAAAGCTTCCAGCACAAAGAAGGAATCGATGGGAAAGATTGGATTTGTTGAAGCTGGTTTCTGTGAATCTCACCTGTTTTTGGTCTTTGAACAAACTCAGTTTGGAGAAGAAGAGCTGGGATTGACAAGCTAACTGCTAGCCAAAATGGCCCCAATCCACAGCTGATCTCTTTTTAAACAACTCGAATTCCTAAAAATGTGAATGTAGAAGTGCTGTAAGGGGGTCAGAGGTCAGATCCGCTGATAAAGTCATGTTATTCTGTGTTTGTGTGACTTGGAACAAACACTGTAGTTCCCCGGGGGGATGAGCAGATCGCCGGGAGCGATCCAGGGAAGAGCAGTTGTCATGGCAACATAACACCAGTACACAGAGGACAGTTAGTGTTTTTGGCACACGTGTACCTGCGCACCTAAATAATACTATAATGCCAAGGTTTTAAAGGTTTAAAGAACTTCAGCTGCTCTAAAATCTTTAGCATCAGAGTTACCATCACAACTAGCCGTTAGCTCGTTAATCCATTTCTCCAAACGGGGGATTTTCACTGAGCAGGTAAGATCTACAGAAACTCACCTAAAACTCTGGACCACCCCTTTAGGTGTGAAGATTTAGTCCCAAGCTTCCACTCACAGCTCTTCAGCCAGACTGTGTGTAGAACAATCCTGCACTGGTCTCCTGGAACCAGAATAGCAGTCAGTAAAAGAGCCCTGGAAGGTCTTCATGTGTGTAAAGTGCTGTTATCATTAGTTCTGTTGTTGCTAGGCTCCGCTGAGATCCAGGTTCCTACTGCCAGTGGAACGTACGCTTCACCAGCCTGAAGAAGGTCCGGTTGTGCTCCTGCAGGTAGGAGCGCAGCTGCTGCAGAACCGTGCTGTTAACCGCCGGGTGAGGACGCCCCTTTGACTCGTGCAGACACCGCTCCCGCCCGTCGCTCCGGATGCAGTAGAACCCCTTGGTCTGGTTGAAGTAGAAGTTGGAGGACACTATCCTCGGAGGGAGGTTCAGAAAGCGCTCCACCTTCTGAAGCTCTGGTAAGGGGTCACGGATTAGAGCGTCCCCATCCACGATGTGAATCTGTCTCAGAGGGAAGTGATGCAGCCAGTTACGCATGTGGACGTCATACAAGCTCCTCTGAATAGCTTTGTAACGGGTGTTTAGGGCTCCGTTGTGAACAAGCAGGTTCTCAATGGCTTGCACTGGCTTGTGGTTCTCCAGCCGGTTAAAGTACACCTGGGTGTAGTCAGAGACCACCCGCTCAGCTGGGTCTCGCAGGATCAGAAGGAGTTTTATGGACGAGTTCATGGCACGGATCCGTTCCGGTGCCAGAGCTGAAGTGAAGTAACCGGGAGTTTTTTCTACCGTGATCTGATGAGGGTAGGAGTAGGGCATGAGCTCACGGTACCACCCCAGGCCCTTCGCATAGTTATCATCCCAGTCAAAGAAATGCACCTCAGTGGCAGCAGCAGCCACTTCAGGGTGAATGTCTAACATCTCCAGCAGCGCTCTTGTGCCTCCTTTGCGAACCCCAATAATGATGCTGTGTGGGGTTTGTTTGCGAGTTCCTGGAGGTGGAGATGAGGTCGCGTCTTCAGAGACATTGGCTGCTAGTCCTGGTTCAGTGTCCAACGCGTCCACCGCTAAATCTGCCCGAACGAGCTCAGATGGGGCCGCGTACGTCTGGAGGACCAGCAGAAACACCGACGCTACAAAACAAGCCATGGTTGGACCTGACGCTGGAGCCTGGCGCGGCTCAGCGGTGGACCAGCAGTGCCTTTCTGAGCTCAGCAGCAGCAGCAGGAGGGAGAAACACACTTTGTGTCCACTTTTGAAGGAGGAACCATCAGCAGCCCACCGTGCATCTGTAGGAGGAACAAAGACACAACAGAAGGAAAGGCTTTTAGATTTCAGGTGCATAAAGCAGAATGAACGTCTCAATTAAACTGAAACGGCACTTTCCTCATTCCCAACCATCCACGTCTATCACCAGGTAATCTGATCTTCCCTCCATCCATCCACTCATTTTTCTGGCTGGAAACCGCTCAGACCAACAGCTCACCACAAAGATGCAACGACGGCTGAAGGCCAAAGGAAACGTTTCCACGGCGAGGTGACTTTGATTTTACGTTCATGTTAAGAAGGATCAATAATAATGGATTAGATTTATAAAGCGCTTTCCATTATTCATTCACTCTCACATTCACTCACTGCTGATGATGGTGAGCTACTGTGTAGCCACAGCCGCCCTGGGGCGGTCTGAGAGAGGCGAGGCTGCCAATAGCAAAGCAAATGAAAGCATTTGCAGAATGAATTCTAATAAATCTGAGCGGCCTTTTGAAAATTCAGATGTTTACCATCTATAACTGTTACTGAACGTCCTCACATGCAGCCATGACACCAAAAAGCAAAACAAATACTTCAAATGTCAAAGAAATGAATTAAAGGAACGAGATTACAGAAACTGGAATCCCATCGGAGGGATCTGCTTCCTCTCTGCTAGTCAAGCCCGTAGACACGAATACGTAGACGAACCGCTGGGCGCTGGAGGGCGTGATGCTGTTGCCTCCATGTTGGACGGGTTCCTCACTCTCCAACCAGAGCCAACGCAGGGAGAGCAACTCTTCCTGTTGTTGTGCAGCAACCGGCGTGTTATTGAAAACAGGTCATGTGGATTGACTCCTCTAGCCGACCTGTTGGGGAAACGTTCAGATCATCTGTGATGACTCTGAATGTCCCCGTTAAATAAAGGTTTGTTAGTTTTGTGTCTCTTCCTGCTGCTTTACTCACACCTCTGGTGTAAAGATAAAGACATTTACTAAGGAGGAGAGGTCACCAATCATCCCTCCTCATCAGGTCACTGACCTGACCACAACTGTCCATCAGGAGCAAAGGTCAACCAACGCCCACTCTCCTCCCCTAAGGTTTACTAGAACTAGTTATTTAGATGATCATTTATGAACCAATCGATTGTGCAACAAATCATCTTGTCAGGTGCCTCCTGTGACATCATCTGTTAACTTCCTGTCTACATCTGAAGTCTGTCTGCTGAAGAGAGGCCAGAACATGGCACAATGAGGAGCTCACAAATTCACAAAACCTTCATGATTTTATGACCCCCCCCCCTCCACACACACACTAAAAACAGGGCCACCCCATTTTAAGAGGCCTGGACACGCCCCTGCTGAAACCCTCATCAACCTGGCGTCAGATCCAACCAGATGGAGGGAATGAGCCAAGCTCGTTGCTGTTGTCAGCATCACCTGTGAACCGCCTGAGGTTGGTGTTTAGCTGCCTGTCCGACGCTCTGAATATCTGAAAGCATTTTTACGAAGCATCAAAGGCCCAGTGACGCTACGCTGGCCTGCCCATACATCTGCCCATAAATTATACCCGTGGAAGATCAGCAGTTTGTGAAGCATGCATAATACATTCTTGCTGAAATCTGTGTCCTCGTGTTGCTTTTTATTGACCGAGTGTAATTATAAATTCTCAGCTTGCAGAAAAACTCTGCCTTGTGTGCAATTTAGTCACAGAGGCCGTCCCTCTAATTAGTGAGGAGTGTAACTGCCAGCGTCTCTGTGATGTCACCGCTGGCCTTCCTCTCACCTCTCCAGCATTCAGAGGTGATGACACAGGCTCTCCACTTCACACTTCACTCGTTGGCTGGAGAGCGAGACAGCGCTGAACACGAGCCGCAGACGTGCCCTACAGGGCCGCCGTTGTGCTAGGAGGCACTTATGTGGTGTGACAGGCGCGCCTGCCTGTCAGCGTTTCTCTATTTCAGAGCTGCCAAGTCCGCTGCCTGCAGCCAGACGAGCGTTCTGTCTCACCACACCACCTGGAAGAGCCGTTGTTTCACGTTCACGGCTTTTGTAGCTTCACTTCAGCTCTCTGACGGCTGTTGTTGCAGCTTTTTATTTGACATGTAGAAGCAGACACTTAACCAGGAAAAGGTCTGCTGAACACAGGGCTCCAGGAGAACGATGACTCCACTGAGTCTTGGAAGTCGGATTTGGCATCGGTGTGTCGGGACTCGCCGCAGCAGCACCGTTAGGTTTGTATCTGAGCTCTGGGCGCCTCGGTGCTCGTGGGGCTCACGTGTTTGCTGGTACTTGGCCTTCAGGCACTTTAGAGGTTCACCATCATAAACCTGCTGATCGAGGTCAGAGCACGGGCGCGCTCTGAGCCAGGACGGGTGTAGTGACAGGATGGTTGACAGGAAACTTGTCTCGTTTACCAAAAACCACACTTTAAAAAGACCTTCAACCTCATTCTGAAACTAAATAAATGACTTAGAGGTTCCAGCTGACTGCCAGAGAACACCACAGAGTTCCTTACTGCTGATATAACCCTTTAATATGCAGGTCAGTGACTCAGTAAAGCTGATTTCAGTTTACTACTGAAGTTTACGGTGTTAAACTATTGAGCTGTTTCAACCATATTAACATTATCGTTATTATTATTATTATCATTATTATTATTATTATTATTATTATTATTATTATTATTATTATTATCATTATTATTATTATTATTATTATTATTATTATTATTATCATTATCATTATTATTATTATCATTATTATCATTATTATTATTAACATTATTGTTATTATTATTATTATTATTATTATTATTATTATCATTATTATTATTATTATTATCATTATCATTATTATTATTATCATTATTATTATTATTATTATCATTATCATTATTATCATTATTATTATTAACATTATTATTATTATTATTATCATTATTATCATTATTATTATTATTATCATTATTATTATTATTATTATTATCATTATTATTATTATTATTATTATTATTATTATCATTATCATTATTATTATTATCATTATTATTATTATTATTATCATTATTATCATTATTATTATTAACATTATTATTATTATTATTATCATTATTATCATTATTATTATTATTATCATTATTATCATTATTATTATTATTATCATTATTATTATTATTATTATTATTATCATTATCATTATTATTATTATCATTATTATTATTATTATTATCATTATTATCATTATTATTATTAACATTATTATTATTATTATCATTATTATCATTATTATTATTAACATTATTATTATTATTATTATCATTATTATCATTATTATTATTATTATTATCATTATTGTTGTTGTTATTATTAACTACAACAACAACAACAATAATAATGATGATAATAATAATAATATTAGTTTTCAATAATTATTGATATAACTCGTTTGATTTTTTTATCGATTTGCTTTTCTTCCATATCCAGCTCTAACCCGGTGTGGTGAGGGTTAGGGTTTTGTTGTGATTTTAATAAAATATGATTATTATTTAGTTATTAGACAGCACCGTCCCTTACTCGCTTTAAGTCGCTACTTCAGACCTACTACCCAGCGTTTGGTCAGCTGACTCCTCTTTTACCTCTGCTTTGTTGTTCCATCAGTGTGCTTTGGTATGGTCTTATATTAACACCAGACAATCAATAATTCAGGTTTTAAAATAGATTTTTATTCATATTATTCCAGACTTACAGGTTGATGATCTGATCTGACTAATCCAGAAGGAACAACCAAGTTCTGAGATTATTTTCCATTAAATCATTACCAGGCTGTGTTTTTTCTACCAAAAGTGATGATTTTATGACATGACTCTGATCAGTGATGTATCTGTATGTAGAGAAAGAAATCACTCCATAATCTGCTGGTGGCTGTGTGGTTTGTTCCTCTTATAACACCTCAGGTTTTGGAACGGCCGTGCAGCTGTGTGACCCCAACCCTAACACGTTTCCTCTCAGGAGGGTGGGGGTGCTGGGCGTGGAGCTTCACCAAACTCTTCCCAGGTGTCACTCAGCTCGTCCAAAAAGCAGAAGTCCAGTCTGTTCGGGGGTTTGACGCAGCGGGACATAAACGATGATCTGATCAGAAATAATCTAACCTCTAATCTGTGTTTTTGTCTGATTCAAATTAACGGGAAAATACCAGATTGTTTGTCTAAAACCCAAAACTGTTCCTGTCTGACCGGGTCCACATGAATCTGTTGTTTAGAGGATCAGAAACACAGAGCAGCAACTTTTCTGACTGAAGCCCCGCCCACATGTCAGCAGAGTCACTAAGAGGCTTCTGACTGAAGCCCCGCCCATATGTCAGCAGAGGCACTTAGGCTTCTGACTGAAGCCCCGCCCACATGTCAGCAGAGTCACTAAGAGGCTTCTGACTGAAGCCCCGCCCACATGTCAGCAGAGTCACTAAGAGGCTTCTGACTGAAGCCCCGCCCACATGTCAGCAGAGGCACTAAGAGGCTTCTGACTGAAGCCCCGCCCACATGTCAGCAGAGGCACTAAGGCTGGATTGCACCAACAAGGTTTAATTTAAACTAAGATTAGCACTAATCAGAGTTTAGTTAAACTCAGTTTAAAATGACTTAAACCAGGTTTAAAGTTAAGCGGAGCTGCGTTGCACCACTTAAAATTAAACTGGGTTTAGTTAAACTCAGTTTATTTTTTTTAAATGTGCTTAAACTGGTTTAAAACAAGGGGAAATACAATCTACTAAGTAAACAGGCTATGTTATTAAACTATAAACATCAGAAGTGTGTTAAGACGTTTTAAAATATTTTATTACGTCTATGGAGACCCTGGACTTTAACATCTAACAGACGTTACACTGAAAAACCTCCTTCTCTCTGCTCTTCTCTGTCATAAATGCTACACAGTTTACACAGTTTGGATGTTACGTTAATCACGTCCTGTTAGTTTTTACGACAGGAAGCTTTTTACGGCAGTGGAGTAGGAGAGGGCGCGCGGGAACGGTGTGTCGAGTCATGCAGACGGAGACTTGCCAATAAAGCTGAGTTTTAAAAGTCAACTCCATCTTTTACATGGTGTCAGAAGTGACGCGGACAGCTACGCATCCTAGTGGACCTGCATCTGAACGGCGGTATGGCGAAATTTAACCCACCGTCCAACTTTACTTTTGAGAAACCAGCGGAGTGGTCTGACTGGAAACGGAGATTCGAGCGCTACAGAATAGCCACAAAGCTCGACAAAGATGATGGTCCGGTGCAGGTGAGCTGCCTAATATATGCAGTGGGCAATGAAGCGGAGAAGATTTTCCAGTCGTTTACCTTTGCTGAAGAAGGGGACTGCGATGACTTCGCTATTGTTTTAGAGAAGTTCGATGACTATTTTTTCCCGCGGAGGAACATTATCCACGAGCGGGCCTGCTTTCACCAGCGTGTCCAACGGCAGGGGGAGAAAGCGGAGAGCTTTATCCGGGCATTGTATGAACTTTCTGAACACTGCGAGTTTGGTGCGTCGAGGGAGGAGAACATCCGTGACCGTATTGTTGTGGGAATACAAGACAAAGAACTTTCCCGCCGGTTGCAGTTAATGGAGGGCCTGACCCTGACGCAGTCTGAAGAGGTTACGGCTCAAGTGAACCAGCAGGGGGACCCAGTGAGATCTGTGGAGGAGGTTCACCATAAAAAGCGATTTACTCACTGGAAAACACCACAAAGTAAGCCACACACACAAATATATGCAGTGGGCAATGAAGCGGAGAAGATTTTCCAGTCGTTTACCTTTGCTGAAGAAGGGGACTGCGATGACTTCGCTATTGTTTTAGAGAAGTTCGATGACTATTTTTTCCCGCGGAGGAACATTATCCACGAGCGGGCCTGCTTTCACCAGCGTGTCCAACGGCAGGGGGAGAAAGCGGAGAGCTTTATCCGGGCATTGTATGAACTTTCTGAACACTGCGAGTTTGGTGCATCGAGGGAGGAGAACATCCGTGACCGTATTGTTGTGGGAATACAAGACAAAGAACTTTCCCGCCGGTTGCAGTTAATGGAGGGCCTGACCCTGACGCAGTCTGAAGAGGTTACGGCTCAAGTGAACCAGCAGGGGGACCCAGTGAGATCTGTGGAGGAGGTTCACCATAAAAAGCGATTTACTCACTGGAAAACACCACAAAGTAAGCCACACACACATATGACATGGGATAAAGACAACAAAAGAGCTAAAGAAGCGAAATGTGGGAGGTGTGGAAAAGTGCAGCATGGCAGAGATGTCAGGTGCCCCGCGATGAAAGCTGTGTGTCACAACTGCCATAAAATAGGACACTGGGCCAAAGTGTGTCGCAACAGACGTTCAGTAAATGAGGTCACAGAGACTCAAGATGAACCTACCTCATATTTTTTGGGTTCTGTGTGGGATAAAAATGAGAAAAGTGATGCATGGACTGTAAAGCTGGCAGTTAAAGAAGCCCCAGTAGAATTTAAAATTGACACTGGCGCTGATGTAAACGTGATAAATAAAGACACTTTTCACACTCTCCATGTAGATAAAGCCCTAGAGCCATCTGACATGCCCCTGAACAGCCCAGGAGGAGAACGGTTGTGTCTTGGCTGTTTTGATGTTAATCTCATCCACAAAGGAAATAACTACCAAGCCAAGATCTACGTTGTTAGAGGACATGAAGTCAACAACCTGCTCAGTAGATCCCCATCAGTAAAAATGAACTTGGTGAGGAGAGTGGATGAGCTGACACAAAGCGCAGGGCAACACCAGCAAGCTTATGGAGAGCATGGCACATTAAAGACTGAACCTGTTAAAATACAATTAAAAGAAAACGCTGTGCCATATGCGGCACACACTGCCCGCCGAGTGCCTTTCCCTTTACTACAGAAAGTTAAGGAGGAACTAGAGAGGATGGAGAACAATGGCGTCATAGAGAGAGTCACACAACCTACGGAGTGGTGTGCTCCCATGGTACCCGTCCTGAAAAAAACACAGGCAAGGCCCGAATTTGTGTTGACTTGACCAAACTAAATAAGTCTGTGAAAAGAGAGCGCTACATATTACCCACCCCTGATGAGATAACCTCTAAGCTAAATGGAGCCACTGTATTTTCTTCTCTTGATGCAGCCAGCGGATTTTGGCAAATCCCGCTACATCCTGACTGCTGCAGATTGACAACATTCATAACTCCATTCGGCAGGTACTGCTTCAAGAGATTGCCATTTGGTATAACCAGCGCACCAGAGATCTTCCAACGGAAAATGCTAGAGACACTAGAGGGGTTGGAAGGTGTGGAAGTTTTTATGGATGACATTCTTGTCTATGGAGCTACAAAAGAACAGCATGATGACCGGCTTGACAGGGTACTGCAGCGTATTGAAGTCGCAGGCCTCAAGCTCAACAAAGCGAAATGTGAACTGAGACAGCCAGCTCTGCTTCCTAGGACATGTCATTGACAAACAAGGAGTCAGACCAGACCCAGAAAAGGTAAAAGCTATCCACCAACTTTCATCACCCGAAAACATGCAAGAGCTTATGAGAGTTCTGGGCATGGTAAATTACCTGGGGAAATTTATCCCTTCCCTTTCCACATTGGGACTACCTCTGTATGAACTGTTGAGGAGCAAAAACGCCTGGACCTGGGGCCCAGCGCAGGAATCGGCCTTTGAGAAGATAAAACACATGCTGACTACAGCTCCTGTCTTGGCATTCTACGACATCACAAAGCCCACAACAGTGTCAGCCGACGCCAGCAGTTATGGGTTGGGAGCTGTATTGCTCCAGCTTCATGGAGAAGAGTGGAGGCCAGTGGCTTACTGCTCAAGACGTCTGTCTGATGCTGAGACTTGCTATGCACAGATAGAAAAGGAATGTCTGGCTAGCGTCTGGGCTTGTGAAAAGTTTGACAAATACCTTTGTGGCTTAGAACAATTCACATTAGAAACAGACCATAAGCCACTGGTACCACTCGTGAACAACCAAAGTCTGGATAATGTCCCCTTGAGATGTCAGCGTCTCATGAGATACAGTCCTAACGCTGTATATGTGCCAGGGAAAACACTCGTTGTTGCTGACACACTATCCCGAAGCCCATTGTCGCACACAGAAGAGAAGGGCGACGCCCACTCAGAGACAGACAGCTATGTTGCTGCCATCATCCAGGGCATCCCTGCATCACCTACAAGGATGGAGGAACTTAAAATGGCTACAGCAGCTGATGGAGAACTGCAGTCCGTCATCAGACACATAAGAAACGGGTGGCCAGAATGCAGTGGAAAACTGCCACCTGATATAAGAACATTCATGAAGGTAAAGAATGAGCTCTCAGAAGCTGATGGCTTGATTTTAAGAGGCTGTAGGATTGTCATCCCAAAATCACAGCGAGCTGATATCCTGAACAGAGTACACGAAGGCCACCAGGGACTCACTAAATGTAGAGAGAGAGCAAATTCATCTGTGTGGTGGCCAGGCTTCTCTGCAGACCTCAGTAACACGATAATGCAGTGCCGCACCTGTCAGGAACACAAACGAACTCAACAAAAGGAGCCACTGATTTCCACTCCCCTACCGGAACGCCCGTGGAAAAGGATCGGCATTGATATCTGTGAACATGACAAGAGCAACTATTTAGTCATATCAGACTACTACTCATGTTTTTTGGAGGTGTTGCTGCTACCATCCATGACCAGCAGCCAAGTAATCCAAAAGCTGAAATCAACCTTTGCCAGGTTCGGAATCCCAGAGGAAGTGGTGAGTGACAACGGACCACAGTTTTCTAGTGCAGAGTTTCAACAGCTGGCAAAAGAACTGGATTTTATACACACCACCTCCAGTCCTCACCACCCACAAGGAAATGGGCATGCTGAGAGAGCAGTACAGACTGCTAAGAGGATCCTTCGCAATAAGGACCCTCTACTAGCCCTTATCAGTGTTTATTGTTGTTAACTCATACCCACATTCCCACACAGATACTATACAACATATAAACAGACAATTAAAAATTCAATAAAAGAGAAAAGAAAAAAAAAAGTTTGTTATAAAAATAATTGCAGATACTACAAATGAAAACAATACTTTGCACGTATTTAAAAAAATAAATAAATAAATAAAAAGGAGCAGGAAGAAGCCTAAACTTATTTAAGCCCACCCCTTTTCTGACAATCAGTTCAATTACTAATTGTGACTAACACCAAAATCATTTTTTACAAAACTGTTGCAGTTATTTAGCTTGTGATGTTAGTCTGTGAGCAAAAAAAATAATACAAAATCAGAATTGCAGCATCTTTTTATCTCAGCTATCTTTTACCACCCTTTCTAAATAGAAAAAAGAAAAGAGAAAAAAAAGAAAGAGGAAAAAAAAAAATCTGAACATTGTAACCTCATCAGTTTTTAGTCGACATACACTCTCAGAGGAACAATCAAACTTTACTGTATTGACTTAACAAATAGTTTTTATACCTTTTTTTAAATATAAAAAGTGAACAACTCTGCTTTATCTCCTCACTACAGCTATTCCACACATCGATCCCTTTGACTGATGTGCATTTATTTTTAATGTTTGTTCTGACTTTTGGCTTTTTAAACATATCTCTCGTTCTTAATTGATAATTTGTTTCTTTGATTTCAAACAATTTCTGTAAACACCTTGGAAGGAGTTCATTATGAGCTTTATATATTGTCAAAATTGTCCTGAGTTCTACTAAGTCATGGAATTTTAAAGCGTGCCATTTAATAAATATTTCATTAGTTCTTCTTATGTGTTATAGATCAACACCAGGCTCAACTACAGGAGTCAGTCCAGCTGAACTCCTAATGGGGAGAAAGATTAGAACCACATTACCAACATTGGAGAAGAACCTTCGACCCAAATGGCCAAATAAAAGATTTGTAATGCAGAACGATGCTGATGGAAAAGCTAAACAAGCCTTTTACTACAACCGCCGCCATGGAGTCCGACCCCTGCCACCACTACAACCTGGGGACATGGTCTTTACCAAACTAGACCGTGAAAAGACTTGGAAGACACCTGCAGTTGTTCTGAAGGAGACTGTTACCCCAAGGTCTTTTCTCATCCACTCACAGGACGGGACTGTGCTGCGACGTCACCGTCGCCACCTCAGACCTGGAGCCATACTGCCATCAACACCACAGGTGGCTACTGAAATGGACTGTAACGCTTCTACACATGTCAACAACCCACCAGAGTCTGCTTCTAATGGCTCAACTGAAGTTGGGACCCCCACAAATGATCCTCCGGGTCCGTTAGGCCAGTTCCGCACCAGATATGGACGTCTGTGCAAACCAGTTCAAAGACTTGACCTATAGACTCTTGATTGATCTATTAAGTTGCTGTGAAAAAAAAAAATGTTTTCCACACCATGACAACATGCCTGTGTTGGAGTTACATGTTTTGTTACTTGTTACCTTAATTGCTAATCGATAATTGATGTTGACTGTGTTTGGATGTTTGCTATTTTGAATAAGGGGGAAAGATGTCATAAATGCTACACAGTTTACACAGTTTGGATGTTACGTTAATTACGTCCTGTTAGTTTTTACGACAGGAAGCTTTTTACGGCAGTCGAGTAGGAGAGGGCGCGCGGGAACGGTGTGTCGAGTCATGCAGACGGAGACTTGCCAATAAAGCTGAGTTCTAAAAGTCAACTCCTTGTTCCATCTTTTACATTCTCACCCACTGGCTGTCATTTTTGGAGCATTTACCAGTGTTTTCTGGAAGAGCAAATTTATTTAGCTATTTCTCGTAGTTTCTCCGCTCCTCCTTTGCCTTTTGATCACGTTAGCTAAGCTAACATCTAAGCTAGCTCCGCACACCAGCGCAGATACCAAACATTAGCTAGCTCTGCTGCAGAGCTTAGATTCACACACCAGTGCAGCTAAAGGGTCCCTTTGAAAGGGAGCAGGTGTCTCAGGCTGTGACTGGGTCAGCTCCGTGTCAGCAAAGGAAATAGTGAGCTGCAGACCCGTGTGTGCTTCCATATGACCGAAACAAACTGTTGCGCTGCAGCTGACTTTTTTTTTTCTCGCCAAACGCAAGCAGGGCCAACGCGCGATCGACCCAGCCCAATGTTAACCAGGGCGCTGGTTTTATGGGTCGGTCAGAACAATATGTAAATTTAAAAAAAATATGAAAAAAAAGTCTCTGTAATGTCTGCCCATGATCGATGGTCAGTCCAGCAGAGGCAGCAACTGGTTGATAGTTTTATTAGATCGACATTTGACTTAAAAAGAAAAGACATCGCTCAGCTTGCTGAAATAAAAAAAACAGCCCTGAAGTAGACTCTTTGGTAAACCAGTACCTTACCAAAAGTTCATTTTGATCATAAAATTCAAGAGTCTGTTTCTAAATTTTCTTTCAGGAACATCATCATTTTGCTAAATAAATCTCAAAAATATAGTCATTGCTAAAGTTAAACCTCCTCATTAGCTGGTTTAAAGTTAATCCTAGATCATAATTTAAATTGGGGTTTAAAGTTCTGGTGCAACAGGCTTAAATTTAAACCTGGTTTAGTGTAAAAATTAAACTAGGTTTAAAAGAGAGGTTTAAATTTAAACCGTCTTAATTTTAAACTAGGTTTAAAGTTTGGTGCAACAGAATTTAAACTTAAACCATGATTTAATCCGAGTTTAAAGTTAAACCTTGTTGGTGCAATCCAGCCTAAGAAGCTTCTGACTGAAGCCCCGCCCACATGTCAGCAGAGGCACTAAGAGGCTTCTGACTGAAGCCCCGCCCACATGTCAGCAGAGGCACTAAGAGGCTTCTGACTGAAGCCCCGCCCACATGTCAGCAGAGGCACTAAGAGGCTAAAATGTGCGGTTTGCTCTTGGCCTCAGGCACTAATTCCAGCGTTTTAACTGTGATGTGCTTTATGCTGAGTTCAGCCTTCTACAACATCCAGTCCTGCTTATTTTAGTCCAGCTGAATGTTGCGGCGCTGGCCCGTCCTTCTGCCCACTGCCATCTGTGCACACACTGAGCCTCATAAACAAATATACGTTTATGCTGCATTAGCAACGTTGGAATACATGAACAAGGAATTCATTCACACTTTAGAATCTCCTGTTTTCCTAGAAATCTGTCAGAAATGACGAGCGCTGCTGTGGCCATGCACAAGCCTCACCATGGCAACCGTGGTGCGTTCTTTGGGTTTGGGCCTCCTCTGCTTTAGCGCTGACATTCAGTTGACATCGTCTGGAATCCTGGAAGCTGGTTTGGAGATAAAATAGGCCGAGTTGCTCATCGCTCTTCGGATGAGTGGAGCGATGCTGAATCCCTCAGAAAAGCTTTCAGCACTCCGTCAGCAACGACGACGACTACGAGAAGGAATTCAATCAGCGTGAGGTCTGATGAGCCTTATTGGGCCTGCCACGTCTGATGAAGCACCTTCCAGATCCCCTCGGTGCCTCTGCCTCAGCGCCCCGGATCATTTCCACTCTTCCAATTCACCGTAAATCTTATCAGGGTCTCCCATCGCTCCTTCCTCGGCTCTCACAACCACAACCAAAGTCATTATTCCAGAGTTTATCAGGGAGGGAACGCTGTGAAATGCCGACGGAATCAAAACAAATGGACTAACTCAACCCTCCCCCCCTTAGAGTGAGCCTTTAGGAATTTCAATCCATTCCTCTGGCATTGCAGGCATCCGGAAAAGTGCAATACACACATGCATTATGGATGAAATAAAAGCAGTGTCTTGTAATGAACTATGAGCTTTGATGAGGATAATAAGAAACCCAACAGGAAGGTCCTGCTGACAAACATGTTTACATGGACGGGACGTCCATCAGCTCTGGTTAGACACGGAGGAATCCCAGCTGGGTGCTCGCTCTACCCGGAGCTTTAACCTCCATAAGCCCCGGTACCGGATGTCTGTGTGCAGTCCTGTCCCTCTGGAGCACAAACATCCTACTGGACACAACTCAGCGCTTTTCCCACCATTTCAAATGTGTGTCTAACACTGCTTGGCCCTTCTGTGACTGCCAAGTCCTCACCTGAGTCAACGTCTAATAATAATAATAAAAAAATAATAATAACAACAACAACAATAATGTCTTTAACCTGTTGGAGCTCCTCACATAGAGCAACCACAGTGTTAGACGTGTCAGCACTTGTTTTTCCCATCAACGCTGCCGTAGCACCGCCTGTTTTACAGTCATGTTGAGAAATGTTGGAAGTAAATGAAAATAACTTGTAAGAAATCTCCAGAATTCCCACAGGATTGTTTGGGTTAATGGGAAAATCCTGCTCCTTGGGTCAGTCTGACACATCTCATTATGAACTTGTAACATGATTTCTCTCTGAATTTGGACCCCGTGTGTTTATTTTTCATTTTCAGTCAAAAACACACCAGCAACAGTTTGGCTCATCAACACAAGAGCATCCAGTCTCGGCCCAAAGCCCAGGGAGGCTCTCTCAGGGGTGCACTATACCGTCACCCATGGCCCCGATAAAGGCTCATTTATCCACCAGAACAACAGGTTTGGGAAGTTCAAAGACCGTTTCTGGTTATGTTTAGGCTGTGCTGCTTAGAGGTGCTAATGATAAATGATGAACAGCTCCTTTCAGAGGACTCCAAAGTGCTTTACACTACAGTGAATCATTCATCCATCCACACGCTGGTGGTGATGTGTTAGGGCTAGCGTTAGCTACATGGTAGCCACAGCTGCTCTGGGACAGACAGGGCAGAAGTAAATAAAACTCAAACAGCTTTTATCACACCAGAATCATGAAAACTGCTAAAACAGCAGAGAAGAGCCGCTGCTCATCAACACCTAAACGTTCTCAGGAGCAGCCATGTTTACCAACACAACCGTTGTTACTGACGCAGAAGCAGCGTTCCGCCATCTTTACTCCACAAAATACAAATGTGACTAACTGCACGTCTGGCTATGCTAGCTAGCTACTAGCCACATCCTGATCACAGAATGAGGAACGCCGTGTCCGTCAGACCGACAGTAATCTCCTCAATGTTAGTTCTTATGGTTTCCACCACCACCATGTGACAGGCCCAAATCGACGTAAGGATCTGTAAACGTGAGAAGATCAGCCGTTGACCTTGGAGCGGCTCACGTTGCCTCATCTGCATAAGTAATTCATCGATTGTAACCGGATCAGATGGGGCTCTGCTGAGTATCCGTGCTAAGTTTAAAACTGGCCTCGTCATTGTTTCCAAAGTAAAAACACAATAAATAAAAGAAGTCCCGGGTTCGTTCAGCCTGTCTGAAGATGATAAACCAGCTGTTGGAGGTTGAAAGAGCGTCCTGAGAAAACATCTGTAATAAATCCCCTCTTCTCTCCGTAGGAAAGATTTATCTTACTGGAGTTAATTCGATGTTCCCAACGTTCCCTAACACTTTCATCTTTTATTTTGGAATTACAGAAACTTATTTCAGTTTTCTTCTTTGAACCCAAACACTAACCCTAACCCAAACCTTAACCCTAACCCAAACCCTAACCCTAACCCAAACACTAACCCTAACCCAAACACTAACCCTAACCCTAACCTTAACCCTAACCTTAACCCTAACTCTAACCCAAACACTAACCCTAACCTTAACCCTAACCCCAACCCTAACCTTAACCCTAACCCTAACCTTAACCCAAACCCTAACCCTAACCTTAACCCTAACCTTAACCCTAACCCAAACCCTAACCCTAACCCAAACACTAATCCTAACCCAAACACTAACCCTAACCCTAACCCTAACCTTAACCCTAACCCTAACCCTTATGCAGCTGAAAATCTGCATTTTGCTGCTGTTGGTGATTTTTATAAATTGTTTCTTTAACACTCAGCAGGCAGGTGAACAGGACTCACCTGTAGGCTCAGGGTTCCTTACATCTAAAGAACATTTTGAGATTTTTTTACTTTTATGTTCATGTTTGCATAAAGACTGGATGAATGTGTTAATGATTCAGACTAGATTACAAATAAAACATGATCTATGATGAGCAAACTGACATAAGACCTCATTTCTCACATTTCTCCAGGTTGGACTCACTCAGACTCGGTGCAGCTCTAAATGAAAACGTTAAAGTCCTGTTAGTCGTCACACTGGTGAAATGTGTTCTCCACATGTGACCCATCCCCGTGGTGGGGAGCGGTGAGCTGCAGCTGTGGCTGCGCTCGGGAACTATTTGGTGGTTTAACCCCCCAATCCAACCCCTTAGTGCTGAGTCAAACGAGGAGGCATTGGGTCCCATTTCTAAAGTTTTTGGTGTGACCCGACTGGGATTTGAACCCACAACCTCCCAGTCCCAGGGCGGACACTCGTACCACTAGGCCACTGAGCTGGTGCTTGGTTTTCTCTGACTGGTCACATCCTGGGAGAAAGGGGAAGAATCCTTCGAGACATAAATCAGATGATTTCCTTTAAGGATTTATCTTCATTTGATTATGAACAGCTGGTTAGTCGGTTAAATACCCTCACCCACATGTTTATCTATGATAGCATCTCCAGCTCCGGTCTCACGGGGGCTGTGTGGAACAGTCCGGACCGCTGTTTTCCTACAGCAGGACCAGAGGGAAGTTCTGGTGGCTCCACATCTGCTTCTGAACCAAGAGTCGGCCCTCATGGTTGTGATGAAGGGATTCGGTTAGCTTATCATCCAAACTGAGATGAGAGCGGCGTCTAAGGCACATATAAGCCCTAAAACCTCCACCGTTAGGTAAGGAACACCTAAATAATTCACACTTTTCTGTCTGTGACTTGATGGCGCTCTCTGCTCTAGTGCGGCTGTGGCTCGGTGACAGAATCAGGTTAGGAAGATAGAAGGAATAAAGCAGCGTGTCATTTCAGCAGAGAGCTTTGTCTCAGCTGGTGTGATGCTAAACCCACAGGCTAATGTTAGCGCTAATGAGAGTGCACTACTATTTCTTTATTTCCCTCCACAAAGGAGCTGAAGAGCTCATCTTAGGGAAAAATAATCAAACCAGTTCAAAGATCTGGCAACTTCAAGACCTCAGAAGTTTCAGCGCGAGGCGTGAGTTTTATCTGTCATGATGCAGCGTCCTCGCTCTGCCGCCTCCACGGCCCTAAAGACAACCGCAGAGTTTAGGGCCGATGAGGTCACAGGGACAGTCACTCCCTTTATGGTGCAGCAGCAGACGCTTTATGTGTGAATCTGCTGCTAACTGAATCTTAATTAGATGAGTTTGTGGGGCGATCCTCAGAGGCCTGATGGGGGGGGGGGGTTGACATGCAGCGAGCGTACGGGCGAGTTTTGTTTCTGTTATTTAGCAAAGATCAGAAAATGGCATCGATACAAAACCCTTTTGGATTAGTTTGGTTTGTCCAGATGAGTCAGAGCTCTCTTCAGGTCACTGATGTTCTAACGGCGTATCGTTGCTGTGAGAGGAGAGGCAGGTCAGAAAGAAAACACGCCTCATTGGTCAAAGAACACCAACAGAAAGGTGTTTTAACCCCAAACCTCACTTAGAAAACAGATCAATCAGTCCCTCTTTGAACTACGGTCCCGTTTCCCCAGAAACCAACAGCTGACCAACAGCTGAGGTCTAAAAAAACATGTTTTAATAATTTCTCTTTTTAAGTTTCCTTTCAACAACATAATGATAGGGCAGGCCAGTGTATCATTTATTCTTGACCAAATGAGAGTGGTGCCTCCAGGTCCGGTTCCACTGGACCCAGAGAGGAACCACCAGAGAGGAACCACCAGAGAGGAACCACCAGGGAGGAACCACCAGAGAACCACCAGAGAGGAACCACCAGGGAGGATCCACCAGAGAGGAACCACCAGAGAGGAACCACCAGGGAGGATCCACCAGAGAGGATCCACCAGAGAGGAACCACCAGAGAGGAACCACCAGAGAGGAACCACTAGAAAGGAACCACCAGAGAGGAACCACCAGGGAGGAACCACCAGAGAGGAACCACCAGGGAGGAACCACCAGGGAGGAACCACCAGGGAGGAACCACCAGAGAGGAACCACCAGAGAGGAACCACCAGGGAGGAACCACCAGGGAGGAACCACCAGAGAGGAACCACCAGGGAGGAACCACCAGGGAGGAACCACCAGAGAGGAACCACCAGGGAGGAACCACCAGGGAGGAACCACCAGGGAGGAACCACCAGAGAGGAACCACCAGGGAGGAACCACCAGGGAGGAACCACCAGGGAGGAACCACCAGAGAGGAACCACCAGGGAGGAACCACCAGGGAGGAACCACCAGGGAGGAACCACCAGAGAGGAACCACCAGGG
>SSNS01000324.1:445327-450562 GCA_006937985.1 Aphyosemion australe | reverse complement strand
GAGGAACCACCAGGGAGGAACCACCAGAGAGGAACCACCAGAGAGGAACCACCAGGGAGGAACCACCAGGGAGGAACCACCAGGGAGGAACCACCAGAGAGGAACCACCAGGGAGGAACCACCAGAGAGGAACCACCAGAGAGGAACCACCAGGGAGGATCCACCAGGGAGGAACCACCAGAGAGGAACCACCAGAGAGGAACCACCAGAGAGGAACCACCAGAGAGGAACCACCAGGGAGGAACCACCAGAGAGGAACCACCAGAGAGGAA
This sequence comes from Aphyosemion australe, assembly GCA_006937985.1. NCBI lineage: Eukaryota > Metazoa > Chordata > Actinopteri > Cyprinodontiformes > Nothobranchiidae > Aphyosemion > Aphyosemion australe. The sequence goes on along the minus strand of SSNS01000324.1, from coordinate 450,290 downwards.
CCACCAGGGAGGAACCACCAGGGAGGAACCACCAGGGAGGAACCACCAGAGAGGAACCACCAGGGCGGAACCACCAGGGAGGAACCACCAGGGAGGAACCACCAGAGAGGAACCACCAGGGAGGATCCACCAGGGCGGACGGTTGTTTCTGGTTTGATTTGAATGAAGAATCGATTCTTTTATTTTATCTGATTTTCCTGTTTTTATTTTAGCGTCTGGAGTCCGACGCTGGAAACAAAACTTCAGTCCACATGAACGTTTGTCGTGTCTTCTGTAGCAGGCTAGGGTTCGTCCCACAGCCGCTGCAGCCCGGCCTCACGCTGGAGACTTCTAGCAGCCTGTCTGCCTGGACCGGGATTCTCTCACTGGATTCAGACGTCTGGAGCACACGCCCTGCTTCTCCTGGTATTTAACAAAGATTAGCTTGAAATGGATGATTAACCTTTATAATCACACACACAGCCACACAAGAGACGCTGCATTATCGTTCAGGGAAACCCAAATGAGGCGGCGTTATCCGGACAATGAAGACAAGTCTCCAGACTAGGAAACCATGTCCTAATGAATCCTAACAGATGATTTCTCCTGAATCTTTTAATGAAGCGTCCGGGTGACCCTGACATGGGACTGCCAGGCTTATCTTGTGAAGCAGGAGGCTTTAGTGCTGCTGTTGTTTAGACGGCTGGATTAGGCTGTAATCACACACTAAATGAGTCATTTCTCCATATTTAACATCAACTGGGGAGGTAATGGTTTCATTTGCTGGGCAATGACTTTTTCCACAAGGAGAGCTCCTGGCATTAAATCACCACCGACTGCAGCTGCATCTGGGAATTTCTCTGAGTCGCAGCAACAAAAATCAGCTTAAAGAGTTTTTAAATGACTTCATCCAGCAGTAAATAACTGCTTTTACTCTGTAAACCACATCAGCACCAGTTTACTACTGGTTTATGTTAAACGCTCTCGTTCACTCGTGTTTACGGTAAATCAGCTCTCCTAGTGAGTCCTGGAGCTCCTGAAGTTAGGGGCGGGATTATGAATCAGACTCATTAATATTCATGATATGCAAACGTCTCATCTCTGATTGGCTAACAGCAACGCCATGTTGGGGGGTAACGTTAGCGAGTCCATTTGTGTCCATTACTTAAGGAGGGTCTCCTGATGCACCTGTCTGGCTGTGGTGAGTAGAACACCTGAGGACCCAGACTGTTTAAGTCCTCTCTCTGCGCTCACACAGGTGTACGGACACATTTGGCTTTATTTGCACCTCATTAGTATTAAAACTTTGTACTTTCTGGATAATTTGGGTTCAGTTCAGTTTTATTAATGATATTTTATGAACTTTTGCTGTTCTTTGACTGCCACCTGTCCCAGGTGAGATGAGCGCTATTCCCTTTGGAGGAGGGAAAAAGACCGGCATGTCGTTCAGCACCTTGGACAGCTCCGTGAGCCGATTCAGACGTCTGTAGCACGGATCACAGGCGTTCCTCTGGAACCTGTTCTGTGGATCCTAAAACTGCCACCGTTCCCAAGGTGTGAAAAACCTTTTGGGACATTTTCATGGGAATTTTCCTATTTGATGGTGGTTGAGCTGAAGGGTTAATAGACGTTGTGTGAACTCATATCTGTGTCCCTGCAGATAAAAATTCACCGTCAGACCTGGAACAAATGTCAAGTTGCTTCTAGTTGTAATAATCAGGCTGCAGCAGCAGAAGTGACCCATGCTTGACATTTGTTTATGATTAGTTTCTCCTTCCAAAAGGGAAAAGATTTCAAAGGAACAATGATGTAAGAGCTGGAAAAGCTCCTGGCTTTCTTTAAAGATGAAAACAACTTGAAAGGTTTTCTCAGCTGATCACTCAGAGACGTCTCCATAAACAGAAGATAGATCCGATTCCATGTTAACGTTTAATGCTACTCGGGTCCCTCGGACACATGTGGGACATATTTCACAAGGAGAAAACCTCTCAACACAATCTGTTTCAGCGCTGCCCTCAGCAGCAGACACACCAACACAAATAAACGCAGCATATGGCTCAGAGGAGACGTCTCAGATCCAACTACATTCACTTCACACATGGAAGTGATGATAAATTAATTCAAAGCCAAGCATTGCCGCCCGGCGCCTTATCTGGAGAAACAGAGTGCTGGGATGGGTTTTATTAGCTATTAAAACACGAATGCTTGTTTTTATTGAATCACATCATTCTGAGATTAAAGGCAGAATCATAGGGAATCCCTTTAATCAGCTCGTGTATCTTTCATTAATCCAATCGCTGACGTCACATTAAGACATCCCCCAGGCCCAGAGCAGAGACACAACCCTGGCTTTAAAAACATTTATCACATTATTTGTTGGTAACCAGAGGCTCAAACGATCATTCTGTGTGTTTTCCCCTCATTCTGCCACCTTTACCTGCAGCATGAAGCCCCGCCTATCCTCACAACACCATAATGTGTTTTGTTTCACACACTGAGCTAACGTGAGGCTAATGCTAGCTTGCATCCTCCTGTGTTATGTGCTCATCCGCTGTAAAAATATTCATATTTGGAAAGACAGTTTTCCCGAATCCCAGATGTTTAGTGTTAGCGACTTAAAACCATTTTATGTTACGTTACGCCCTTTCTCATTATTACGTCATGGTAAACACGCTATTTGGAGGAACTTTCTCATTAAAGCTGCGTTAGATGATGTTGTTATGAGAATGTTTCATGTAAAACGAGATTATACCACTGGATCCAGCTAACTCCACAACACACACTAACGTCAACCTCTGTATGACATCAGCATCACAAAGCTGGATGGGTGCTACCTAATCACACCTGTGAGAGGCTGCAGGTAGGAGACGATGCTCCACCGAGGCCAAGAGCACAACCCTCTCAGGTGAGTGACTTAGGATCTCAGTCAATCATCCAAAACACCACAGCACGTAACTTCTGAGACAACAACGCCCGATGGACTTTTATAACCCTGTTGCTATGGTAACGAGACAAATTTCAAACATTCCCTAGAGAGGCAGGTCCTCCAACCTCTGCTCGCTCTGGAAGGTGCTGGCGGGAGTTCAAATTCCTTACAGGGAATGATTTTTTTTTCAAACATAAATAGTTTGGGGGTACCTCAAGGATCGGTCCTGGGCCCAAAAGTGTTTATTGTGTACATAAATGCTATATGTAACATATCAACACTACTCAAACTTGTTTTATTTGCAGATGACACAAACATTCTTTGTTCTGGTGAGGATTTGCAGCAGATGCTGTGGGTGATCACTAAAGAAATACATAAACCAAAAAAATGGTTTGATACCATACGCTAGCTTTGATTTTAGATCAAACCAAATTCATGTTATCTGGAAAATGCACAAAAACTATAGCAGCAAATATAGATCAGGTTAACACTGAAAGGGTTCATGAAATTAAATTTCTTGGGGTAATTATGGGAAACCACAAAGTAAATATGTTAGGGGGAAGTTGGCTCGGAGTCTTGCCATCCCAGGAAAAACTAAACATACTCTCAATCGCTACGCTCTCCTTACGTTAAACTCTACTCTTACCCTTCTTGTTATGTTCTTCCTGTGTTTATTTTTCATCTCCATTGGTTTTTCTTGTTTTAACACAGTATTATGATGTTTCATTTACCTTTAATCACTGACGGTTTCGGCGACTACTGTCGCCATCTTCAGAGTCATGGGACGTGGTGATCGACCAGGAAGGCGCAGGCAGTAGGGGGCGGCAACGCCCCCTACTGCCTGCAAATAAACAGCGTAAGTGACGCCGTCAAGTCGGCGTGACTCTGAAGATGGCGACAGTAGTCGCCGTAACCGTCAGTGATTAAAGGTAAATGAAACATCATAATACTGTGTTAAAACAAGAAAAACCAATGGAGATCTACTCTTACCCTATCTGACTTAGTGTGGGGAAACACACACAAGAGCAATTTAAACACAATTAATATAATATAAAAACGGGCAATCAGATGAATAAACCAAGCAGGATCCAGAGATCTTACTAATGAAGGCCAGACCCAACCAACTTCCCCGGAAAAGAGTCAAATGGTTTCAAGACGAGGACGGAGAGCAGAACGCGTATTAAATATGGAATGCTCTAACCCAGTGTTCCCCAACCCTGGTCCTCAGGGACCACTGTCCTGCAAGTCTTCCATGTCTCTGCTTCAGCACACCTGATTTAGATGGCCTCCTCAGGAGGACGTCACATGCTGCAGAAGCCTCACTCATTCATTTAAGTCAGGTGTGTGGCAGCAGGGACACTCTGGTGTTTGAAAGAGCAACATGGAAAACATGCAGGACAGTGGTCCCTGAGGACCAGGGTTGGGAAACGCTGGTCTAAGAGATGACTTAGAGTAAAACAGAAACCAATTCAGAGAACAAATCTTTAACGTTGACATAAATCTAGTTAGTTGTAGAGAAGAGAGCTCCGTTCTGTGTTTTTCTTTCCCTGGTTTTTATTTGACGAACAAAAGTATAAATCAGGTCATCCATGGACCTGTGTAAGGCCTTAAGTGTTTACTTCTGCCGACCTCCATTTCAAACAATGTTGACGTCAACAATTGTCTTTTTATTTTTAATGTTTGAAATAAATAAAACAAACAAATATGAACTTTTTATCATCTAATTTATAATATATTATTTATTACAATAAAAATAGTTATATATTATTATGATCATCCATCCATCCAACCAACCACTTGTCCGGAGTCGGGTCGTGGGGGCAGCAGCCCCGGGGGAATCCCAAGGCGTTCCCTGGCCAGACCCTCCAGCGTGTCCTGGGTCTTCCTTTGGGTCTCCTCCCGGTTGGACGTGCCCAGAAAACCTCACCAGGGAGGCGTCCAGGAGGCATCCTAATCAGATGCCTGAGCCACCTCAGCTGGCTTAATTATGATTATACATTTTATAATATTTAACTATTTTGTGTTGTGCTTTAATTTAAATACAATCAATATTCAAAT
>SSNS01000324.1:417278-432278 GCA_006937985.1 Aphyosemion australe | reverse complement strand
GTCTGCTGTTACTGATCCATCTGAAGAAGAAGCAACACTCAAACATTCAGATTTATTTCTATAACTCCATACGAGACTGACCCTCTTGTTTTATAGATGATCAATAACGACGACGTCATGTGAGACGATGGAGAGAAAAGGGTCAGGTGGGAGGATGAAAGGCCATGTGTGGGTGTCCTACTGACTCTAGATCTAGTTCATGTGCAGCTCCTGAATATTTAATGACATGTAAAGACTTTTTTGAATACATTTGCTGTGTTTGCATATTTATTTGCTCTGTAAACAAGTGTGCTGAAAGCAGAGGATTCAATAAAGGACCAGCGGGACATTTATCACAGCTCCTCTAGCCTTCTGTTTAAACATAATAAACATGCTGGGCCCTCGGCTGGCTTTGGTGTTATAATAGAAATAATTAATGGAGACGCTGCCAGGCCTGAACTGACAGACATGATGCGCTGGCTCCCTCTGCACACCTGAAGAACGCCTCAGGTGAACGTTCTTTGTTTCTCGTCTGAGGAGGAAAGTTCAGCTGTCCACTTTAACTCTGAACTGGTCTCTGGAGGAACCACCAAAGCATCGGGCTTTGTCCAGCATCCAACTCTGATCTCATCCCTAAAAATACAAGAAACAGCCTTTTTGATTTTTGACAGAGCTTTGAAGTCATTTGCATCTGCAGGCAAAGCAGAAAGAAAAGATTTAGTTTATCTTTGTTTGGATTCTGTAACACGTTTCAGAGCGAGGGATGGCAGCTGAGCCTGAGGGGCAGAATGCTCTGGTTCAGAGCTGAGAAGATCAAAACCATCCTGCACCAACAGAAAGACGGTGAAGTCACGCTGGGATGAGCAACGCCCCTAAAGTCCTGTTGACTCACTGACAGCAGGGCTGGTGATTTACAACAAAACGCTCCTGATCAGATAAAACGATCCCGTCTTCGATCTGACAAGTAGGATTTTCACTGCTGAAGTTTATTAATGTTCGTGTTCCCGTCAGCAAAACGTCACTTCTTATTTAAGCACTTAGTTGACACTTTGATCCCAAAAGCAGCGAGGTGGATCAAGCGTCTTGCCCAAGGACACAAAGGCAGAATGACTAGGAATGACCTGGGATCAACTAAATCTTTCCTTATTTTTTCTGTGATGAATTTATTTTTGCGAATGAAACTAAATTATGATAAATGACCCGCACTTGTATAGCTCCTTTCAGAGTCAGAACCCCCCAAAGTGCTTTACACTACAGTGTATTATACAGTGTATTCATCCATTCACACGCTGGTGGGGATGAGCTACATCGTAGCCACAGCTGCCCTGGGGCGCGCAGACGAGGCTGCCGAGCACAGACGACACACCCCAACCCATTAATCACAGAGGTCGTCTGCTGCTGCAGCTCATTTTCTGTCCGTCAGCTCCCTTCATGAGTGAGACGGAGATCCACCCGCGTCCTGCAGCAGCAGATTTACCGTAATAACTCTGTTTGGACTTGAAAACACCACTTCTCTTCTTTTAAAATCAGTTTAAGTTGTTGCTGAGGTACGGCGGTTCAAAGTAAACATGTAAAACGTGTTCCAGCGGTGTTTTTGTGAGGAAAACATCCAGACAGCCCGCCTTGGTAAATCAGTGCAGAGACAAGTCTAATAAATACACCTGGAAACATTTCTACCTGTAGTTTACCTCCTGGCATGATTAGAGCATCACCTTTTAAAGTGTTGATGCTATGATCATGATGCCCCTGTCAGCCATGGTGTCCCTCAAGGATCAGTGCTTGGCCCCCTCCTCTTCATCCTTTACATACTTCCCCTTGGTCACATCATCCGCCGTCATGGACTTCAATTTCACTGCTATGCTGATGACACTCAACTCTACATCTCTACCAAATCCATCACCCCAGCTATTCTCTCTACTATTACAGCCTGCCTGGATGATTTAAAGCTCTGGATGAATACCGACTTTTTAAAACTCAACAGCAATAAAACTGAACTTATTATTACTGGTCCTAAATCCCTCCTATCTTCTGCCAAAAATGTTTCCCTCATAATTGACGGCCACGTTGTCACCCCATCCTGTACAGCCCGCAATCTGGGTATCATCTTTGACTCCACTCTCTCCTTCAAATCCCATATCAATAACATTACCAGGACATCGTTTTTCCACCTCCGTAACATCGCCCGTCTCCGTCCATCCCTCTCTCATACCACTGCTCAAATACTCATTCATGCCTTTATTACCTCCAGACTTGACTATTGCAATAGCATTCTCTACGGACTCCCTTCGACTCACTTAAAAAAACTACAGTATATCCAAAACTCAGCTGCTCGTCTGCTCACCCACACCTGCACTAGAGATCATATAACCCCAGTCCTTAAACAACTCCACTGGCTACCAGTTCAACACCGGATTCATTACAAACTGCTCCTAATCACCTATAAATCTCTTCATAACCTTGCCCCCTCTTATCTAACCAACCTTCTTCACCCTTACTCTCCTACTCGTCACCTCCGTTCTGCTGACTCCAATCTTCTCTCTCCGTACAGAACAAAGCACCGCACCGTGGGGGACCGAGCCTTTGTTGCCGCTGCTCCGACCCTTTGGAATTCCCTCCCCCAAAATATCAGGAACTCTGACTCACTCTCCACTTTTAAATCACTACTCAAAACCCATCTGTTTAAGCTGGCCTTCCCCTAACCATCCTCCTTTTGTAGTATGCTGCTAATGTTTTACTTGTTCATGTTCTCTTTTGTAAAGCGCCTTTGAGTGTCCTAAAAAGCGCTATATATGTTTGATGTATTATTATTATGATGTCATTTCCTGTCATGGTCACACATATTACTGCACACTATGAACATTGTGCTGAAGCGTGATTTGAACAAAATCATGAATCGAATTGAAATCTCGATTCCCTCTGTTCCTAAAATCGTTCAGTCCTAATCTATTTTAGGGTTGATTTGTTAAAAACATGTCATCATGCACTATTTACCACTTTTTTATACGTAGCAAACAAACTATTCCACTATTGTTATTAAAACAGTTCTCAGTATAGAGTTTTATTGATCCAAAGGGTGAAATATGAATGTTTTATCTTCAATTAAGTGTAGTTGCCATTTCCTTTATGGACCTTACTAATCATTTCATCAGAAGAAAAATAGATATTTTAGTGGAATATACCTATTTTTAATTTAGTCGACTAAAATGAGAGGATTTTAGTCGAAAACTAAATTTAAAATTTCTTGTCAAAATGAACTCCAACAGAAAAACAGTTTTAATCCAGTCAGTAAGAGTAAAGAACAATACCCGAGTTAAACAAGAGAAATGATGGTCTTCCAATAAAAATGACTCCCTGGTCCAACAACAACAACAACAATAACAACAATATTATTATTATTATTATTATTATTATTATTAATAATAATAATAATAATAATAATAATAACAACAACAAAAATAACAACAATAATAATATAATAACAATAACAATAATAATAATAATAACAAAATAACAATAATAATAATATAATAACAATAATAATAATAATAGTAATTTATTTTATTTTTTTATTTATTCTTTATTTAACCAGGAAGGTCCCATTGAGATTAAAAACCTCATTTTCAAGGGAGTCCTGGCCAAGAGGCAGCAAGAGTTACAGTTACAACATATATATATATTTTCCAGTTACACAGACATGTTATGTACAGAATTACAGAAGGCAGTTACAACAGGGAATCTGTCTCAAGGGCTCTCAGTCTGGTTTTAAATGTATTCAAGGAGATGAGCTCGGTTAGTTTCCAGTTTTCCTGCAGCCTGTTCCATGCAGAAGGAGCAGAGTGAACAAAAGCCCTTTTGCCCAGTTCAGTGCGAACAAACGGAACACAGAGTAACAACTGATCGTTTGCACGCAGACTGTGAGAAGTTACACTTCTCCGTGAGATTAAGTTACAGATGTAGTTGGGTAGTAATCCAAGCATGGCCTTGTAAATGAAAGTGAACCAATGTGCCAACCTCCTGGTGGACAAAGAAGGCCATCCCACTCCAGAGTACAGTTCACAATGATGGGTCAGTGGTCTACAGTTGGTAATAAACCTCAGCGAGGCATGATAAACCACATCAATCTGACCAAGACACTGTGCTGAGGCATTCATATACAAAAGGTCTCCATAATCCAGAATAGACAGAAATGTTGCAGTAACTAGTCGTTTTTTGGCCTCAAAAGAAAAACACAGTTTATTTCAAAGAAAGAAACCCAGTCTGAGTTTGAGTTTCTTCACAAGATTATCTATATGGGGCTTGAAGGAGAGGGAGTCATGGAGCCAGACACCAAGGTATTTGTATGTGTGGACCACCTCTATGATATTTCCCTCCAGAGTGGTAATAATGGTATAATAATATAATAATTGACCTTTCGCCGAGCCCCGCCCCCCTTAGTTACTGTTGCCAACTCCGACAATAAGTGGATCAAATACTGCAGCTCTGCAGATTTCCGTGATGGAAAGAAGTAGACAGATGCGTGTCAGAGACATTTTTGGAGCAATTTCTCCTCAATATCATCCAGATGGAGGCAAAAGGGTTACAGTATGCAGTGGAGGGATACATTAGTGTCGGCTCTGCTGAGCGAAGCGTAGCAGGGAACAAGGAGTTGGGAGTTTGGGAGAAGGTCCGGCGTCCGGGGACGCGTGGATCCGAGGAGCGGTGGCGGCGACGCGGTGTCCCTGTGAGCTGTCAGATGTCAGCTGTCAGGTGATCTGAGCTGCAGGCAGCTCTAACGGAGAAAAGCTCCCAGCGCTCTGCATCGCTCAGTTTATCATCTCAGCTGAGTCTGTTAATAAAATGTAACTTTTTATGCCCGTGTTTACTTTCATTTTTAGTTCCCGGCCGGAGCTCGGCATTAATTCATCACGTGATCATGACACCACCCGCTGTTACGCCAAGGCTTAATGTGCGTTTATAAGACACACGGTTGAGGTAATATTACGCTGATTTGCCGGCACGGTGTGTCTATAAAGGGTCTTGGATAGTCTGGGAGGCGGAGCTCCGCCCAGTCGCGGGCGGGGGGAGCACTCATGCTGCTGGTTGAGCTCGATGAGGAGGTTCTGAAGGGAAACGAAGGAGACACGACTACTATCGAGGCTAATGCTTAGTAGCAAATTAGGCTTAGCTTCATCATTTTGTTTGGAGTTGTCGGATAGTAACGGTTGCTATGATGTGTGATTGGACGATAGCCGTTCTGGGGGCGGGGCCGGTGAAAGGCTAATTGTGAGTGAGACTTACTGGATGCAACAGAGGACATAACTGAACCTATAATGCCAACACGGCAGTAGGAGATATTTGTTAGCTGTAACTTATCAGACGTCTGCATGAGTTACTCAGATGTGTAAGGGGACTGTGGACCAGAACATGTTAAATAAAGTAGCCTAAAACGGCCTAAAAACGTTCATATTTGGAATATTTTGTCCTAGTATACTTTTAAAATGCACCAGTGTTATGTGCTGTGTGAAGATCCACCAAACCCACTCAGCACGCTGACTACAGTGATCTGGAACAGAATGCAAATCCAACAAAACACACTCAAAGGCAATCTAGCGCCGCTCATGCAAACACCCACACAGTCACACGGGTGCTGGTGCACGCTCCGGCTATCTGCAGAGGTTCCTGGGTCCACCTGCGCACGCTGAAGAGGTTGTGAACTCTACGTGACTCCGACATGTGAGCACACCTCAGCATCCATGTTTGAATCATTTGTGTGCTGCCTGCTCTACCAAGTCCGGCCCTTCTGAGATGCACTCTGTGCTGCTTTTTCAGCTGGTCCACATTCATCCATGCGGGGCTGCTTTGATGAGAGAAACAAGGTCACAGAGCTGTGGCTGCACGACAGCAACGTTTAATAAATGACATTCTATACGTCTCCTGAACCATTTAGGTTAAATGACTTCAAATCAATAAACTTACCAACAAAATGCTTTTATTGCAGCCATGAAAAGGAAACCTAAGAGGACTGGTTGGATTGGTCTAAATAAGCTCTGAGCCGTATGAATAATTGATGTTTTATGTCACAGAGGAATGATCAGATCTGTTCATAAATCAGAAAAACGTTGTCAAGCTTCTGAAGTTGTGAGAATCTTCTGAATGCAGCAAATGTTTAACATATTTCTCAATTAGCATCAATCAAATCTTTAAATGGTCAAAGGCCAGGAGTTGTTTTTGGCTACAGGCCTAACACACACTGCTGTGTATTAACCTGAGCCCTGTTCCATAAATAAACGCTCAAAAGTGGGGATGGATCTAAGCTCTGGGCCATGGCAACACTCACTAGCGGGCCCAGAGAATAACCCATATGGAGCGTACCTTGCCAGGTGTCAGGTAGCTCTAGATGAACTCACCTGACCCGGGCCGAGCTGTCGGTCTTCTGCAGATTAGTAAAAATAAAACAGTAGTGGTCTCACGTCTGAGAGAAAGAAATGGAACCGACACTGAAAGTGCTGTTTTCAGCATGGCTCTGGCCCCACACACACCAGAGGACACACTCTGGACCTTGTTTCTACCCTGGGTTTAACTGCTGACGGTGTTTGTCCCGAGGACGTTTATATCTCAGATCCTCGTTAGATTCTCTTTGACTTATCAGTTTCTGCGTCCCGCCTCCTGCTCGCCGTTGAGTTAGTTCACAGCTAGCTACTGTTCTGCTGCTTTAAACCCACCTTCACCCTCTGACCCTGACTCTTTATCTGCTCACTTTAACGAGCACTGCCTCTCCGTTCTGGACAGCATCTGTCCTGTCAGAACCAGATCAGTTCCTGCAGTGAACCCTACTCCCTGGTTTAATGACAGCATTCACGGCCTGAAGCGCCAGAGCAGAAAAACTGAGCTCCTGTGGAAGGAAACTGGTCTCCATGTCCATCTGCTGCATCTAAAGGATCTTCTGACCTCCTTTAACTCTGCAGTCAGAGACACCAGGGCTGCATGTTTCTCCAACCTGGTGTCCCAGAGCAAAGGGAACCCCAAAGTGCTGTCTAACACCATCAGCAGTATCGTCTCTCCTGCTTCACCTACAGCCTCCATTCACTCTGATGGAGACTGTGAGAACTTCCTGTCTTTGTGGACCAAGTCAATCAGGTGAGATCTAGCATCTCTCCTTCAGCCTCAGCTCTGCCTCCTCCGACTCCAACCCGGCCCGTCGTCCTAGATAGTCCTGCTCCTGTTTCTCTGCCTGAGCTAACCAGACTAGTTAACTCTATAAAAACATCTGCATGCCCCCTCCACATCTGACCCTCATCTTTGTTTAAAATGCTTTTCAGTCCATTGGTCCCAGTGTGCTCCCTGTAATTAATGCTTCCCTAGTCTCTGGTCAGGTCCCTGCTTATTGTAAGAACGCTGTAATCCACCTGCTTCTTAAAAAACCCAATCTTGATCCATCTCTCCATAGCAGCTTCAGACTCATCTCTAAACTTCCGTTCATCTCCAGGATCTTGGAAAAGGTTGTGGCTAAACAACTCCCAGCTGCTCTTGATGAACATAACATCTACGATAGTTTCCAGTCAGGTTTCCGTACAGCTCATTCTACTGAAACAGCTCTTCTCAGGGTCTCTAATGACCTTCTGACTCACAGTGATGCAGGGGACTGTTCTGTTCTGGTTCTGCTGGACCTGACTGCAGCCTTTGACACTGTTGACCATCACCTGCCACTGGATAGGCTGAGAGACTGGGTAGGCCTATCAGGAACTGCTCTGAAGTGGTTCTCCTCTTATCTATCAGAGCGTTCCTTCTCTGTGGCCATCTCCAAGTTTTGGTCCTCCTGCACCTCCCTCACCCATGGTGTCCCACAAGGCTCTGTGCTGGGCCCTCTACTGTTCCTCCTCTATCTGCTCCCTCTCCAGCACATGCTGAGCTTTTAAAGGAACCTCCTACCATCTTTATGCAGATGACATCCAACTGTACATCTCCTTTACGCCCCATGAGATGTCTAAGCTGCAGCTGTTGCACAGCTGCTGAGACTCTATTAAAACCTGGATGTCTGGGAACTTTCTACAGCTGAATGAAGACCAGACTGAGATCCTCATCTGTGCCCCAGACAAGCTGGTTCCCAAAGTCAGAGACTCTCTTGGTCAGCTTGCTTCTCACACCAAACCCTCTGTCAGGAACCTTGGTGTGACCTTTGACCCAGCTCTCACCCTGGATTCTCATGTCAGTTCTCTTGTTCTCTCTTCCTTCTTCCATCTCAGGAACATTGCTAAGCCGAGTCCCATTCTGTCCCGCTCTGAACTGGAGATTGTTCTCCACACCTTCATCTCCTTACGCTTAGACTACTGCAACTGGCTTTTCTCTTGTCTGAGCAGAACCTCCCTGAAGCGTCTACAGGTGGTCCAGAATGCCTGTGCTAGGCTGCTGACCAAGTCCTCCAAACACACCCACGTCACCCCGCTCCTCTTCCAGCTTCACTGGCTGCCGGTTAACTTCAGGGTTCATTTCCAGATCCTGGTTCTGGTTTTTAGGGCCTTCCATGGACAAGCACCATCATACATTGGTGATCTTCTCAGTCCCTACACCCCCAGCAGGTCCCTGAGGTCCAGTGATCAAAGCCTACTGGTTGTGCAGCACCAGGCTAAAGACCAAAGGTGACAGATCATTTGCTGCTGTGGCCCCCAGACTCTGGAGCTCTCTCCCCTACTCTTTTGAAAACGGCCTGTTGCATTTCTTCAGGTTTTCTTTTCCTGATATCACAATAGTTTTTTAAATGTTGTAATTGTTTTGCTGATTTGAAACATTTAAGAAAAAAGCAAAAACCAATTGTTTTCACAGCAGTGCATGCTGGGAACGTAACTTCCGTCGACATCGAGGTGAATCCTCGGCTACATTTTCATGTTCCTACATAGATCATTGATTGACCTTTTAGTGGACTTTTCTATGGAAAGGTTCAAAATAAATGTGAGTTTTTAAAAAGTTCCTGAAAACGTTGATTTTAGAGATACAAGGATTCCTCCCAACATCAATCAGCATGACACCCGAAACTTCAACTTGTTTATTTCCTGGCCATCATCACAGAGCTAATGAGCTCCTCGTCCTTCCTGATGGCTCCCATCAGAGGAAACAGCGTTCCCTGGTTTGTAGGCTGTGAAAAATCACGTCTGGTGTTGTGGACTGTCCACCTGAGGTGAACCGTATAAAACACCAGAATCTCAGCTCAAAATGATCCAGAGTGAAACTAAAAGGTTGTAGCTTGAATTGGGTCTTTGTGGAGGTCCTGCTGGCGCTGCAGACTAACCGGCTCTGCTCCACTAGAGATTTCATGCTTAGTGAATTACAGCACATTCACGGCATGCTCTTTCTTCAGTTAGATTGCTTATTCATGGTCGGCTATTTCAGAAACAATGACTGCATCAGTTCTAACAGAGGCTCATTCAGCCGCCAAGCTAACAGATGGGATTCAAAAACATGATTTACCCTAAAAACACAGAAAGTTGTGTCTTTTATTTCTCTGATTGTCTGAGACGTGAAAACACCCCCGTTTGATTTCAGACAGATGAGAATACAACAGCCTTTAGAAGCGTGTGCTCCAGTTAGAATTCTGACTGAGACGAGCTCCAACAGCCGAGCATAAAGTTGTTAAAGTGGAATAAAAAGGTGTTGAAGGCAGTCAATTCAATTCAATTCAATTCAATTCAATTCAATTCAATTCAATTCAGTTTATTTATATAGCGCCAGATCACGACAAGAGTCGTCTCAAGGCTCTTCACAAAGTAAACATTCCAATACAGTTCAGTTCATAAGCCAATCAGTAAAAAAGTTTCCTATATAAGGGACCCAGCAGATTGCATCAAGACACTGACTAGTGTCATTGTGTTGGTACAATCCTCATACTAAGCAAGCATTTAGCGACAGTGGGAAGGAAAACTCCCTTTTAACAGGAAGAAACCTCCAGAGGATCCTGGCTCAGTATGAGCAGCCATCCGCTACGACTCACTGGGGGTTGAGAAGACAGAGCAGGCACAGGCACACCCCACACCCACACACACACACACACACACACACACACACACACACACACACACCACATATATCAAGTAGTGTTTCTATGGCTACACTGTGATTTCTTAGTAGAAGTTCTATTTAGTAAGAGTAAGAGAAACTTTATTGTCTTTATCTGAGTGAATCTATAATTAATTCAATAGGTGAACTAATAGTAGCACATTCTATGTTAAAGAAAGTAAGATGTAATATCAGGAAAGGGAGAATGTTAGGTGGTTGGCAGCAGTGTGCCAGCCGATGGCCCCCTCCATGAGGCCACCACAGCTCAGCAGAACGCCAGTGTAGCTTCTTCTGGGGAGAAAAACACTTAGAGAGAAAATAAAGTTAACAGCTGGAATAACAGGAAATAATGCAGTTAGAGAGTGGTGGTAGAAGAGAGTAGCAGAGTGTGGAAAGTGGTCAGTATGTCCTCCAGCAGTCTAAGCCTATAGCAGCATAACTACAGAGATAACTCAGGATAACCTAGCCTTTTAGATGGAGGCATGTGGGAGGCAGGGCCAGGGAGAAGTCTTTAACGACAGTAGTCCCCTCTGTACACTCCACCTCCCTCTGCTCCCCACTCGTCTAAACCTGGGCTAACATCAGAATTTAACCATAAGCCCTATCAAATAGAAAAGTTTTGAGCCTAGTCTTAAAAGTAGACAAGGTGTCTGCCTCACGCACTAATGCTGGGAGCTGGTTCCACAGTAGAGGAGCCTGATAGCTAAAAGATCTGCCTCCCATCCTACTTTTAGATATTCTAGGAACCACCAGTAAACCTGCAGTCTGAGAGCGAAGTGCTCTGTTAGGAACATATGGAACAATCAGATCACTGATGTATGATGGAGCTTGATTATTAAGAGCTTTATATGTGAGAAGGAGGATCTTAAAATCTATTCTGAATTTAACAGGCAGCCAATGTAGGGAAGCTAAAACAGGAGAGATGTGGTCTCTCTTTTTAATTCTCATCAGAACTCTAGCTGCAGCATTTTGGACCAGCTGAAGACTTTTGACTACATTCTGTGGACCTCCTGATAGTAATGAGTTGCAGTAATCCAACCTTGAGGTAATGAATGCATGAACCAGTTTTTCAGCATCACTCCTGGAAAGGATGCTTCTAATCTTAGCAATATTCCGAAGGTGGAAAAAGGAAATCCTACAAACCTGTTTAACGTGGGATTTGAATGACATGTCCTGGTCAAAGATTACACCGAGGTTCTTTACTTCAGACAGTCAGACACTTAGGAGGATGTTTCTGTCAGAGAAAACCAGAGACTCTCAGCTGTTGTTGGTTCAATATCAGTGACACACACTCAGGTTATCTGATGGTGGGTTAACACACACACACACACACAAACGCACGCACACACACGCACACACACACATGCATGCACACACACCCAGCACACACACGCACACACACACACACACAAACGCACGTGCACACATGCATGCACACACACCCAGCACACAAACGCACGCACACACACAAACGCACGCACACACACAAACGCACGCACACACATGCATGCACACACACCCAGCACACACACGCACACACACACATGCATGCACACACACCCATGCACACACACACATGCATTATGACAATGACATGCTGTGGAGGCACATTTGTTGTCGTGAATAATTCATGTGTTTTGAAGATTTAATGATGTTTGCATCTGAGACGATGAAGTTTTGTTGGTCAGCCAAGGTCCAGAGTCCTGCATGCAGCACAGTGCCAAACAAGTGTGTGTGTGTGAGGGTGTGTGTGTGTGTGTGAGGGTGTGTGTGTGTGTGTGTGTGTGTGTGTGTGTGTGTGTGTGTGTGTGTGTGGAGTGTTTAGATCAGCAGTATTAAGATCATGCATTCTTAGTTTTAGCCTCGTTTATCTTTCAGATCTAAACTAAAATCCTTGTGGCACAAACACAAGGAAATCCTCAACGTGAGTCTGGAATATCAGGGAAGTTTGGGATCTGTCCTCTAGAGCAGGGGTTCCCAAAATGTTTTCTTTGAGGACCCCCTTTCTCCTGTCCAAGACAAGCCAGGACCCAAACCCAACTCCTATGTGATCATTTACAAACTTTCTACAGACATACTGAGTTATAACTTTTATATGGAGTTCTGATTATACTGTAGGGTGTTATTGGGATTTTATAAATGAAACTTTTACAAATAAAATCTTGCTAACCTCACAACCTCAGCAAAGACAACAATTTGGGAACCCCTGCTCCAGAGGAACCTGAACTCAGCACGCTAGTTAAAGTTTATCTCTGCAGCACTGATCACAGGAAGAACTCTCACAAAGATCAGGTCATGCAGACTGATAATGGCTCCAAATTCAGGAAAAATATATCTTAGAAGTTTCTGCATTAGGATCAGGATAGTTAGGGTTTCACAGGAAAAATATCCTGCCAACCATGGTGTTCATGTGAATATGTAGTCTGGCCTGAAGCCTTTGAAACCACCCAGTGGGCGGGATCTACGGTTGTCTATCAAACTGTCTCTGCACGCTATTGGACAACGAGCAACGTGATGCACTCACCTGCACTGATGTCAGTCAACAGGGCAGTCGCTGTGGAAGACGACACAAACAACAGACTTCAGTCCTCTGTCTGCTCTGGACTCAAAGAAAAGCCCAAGTCTAAATTATCCAGAGTTGATGCTAAAGCCATTTCTAACCAGCACCGTTTCTGAGCCGACGCCATCTTTGTAGTTTTTCTCAATCGCAGCTCTAGTGTTAAGAAACTTTCATGCTGCTCATGTGAAGCTAGTGCCGAGTCCTTGTGTGTGTGGGGGGGGGGGGGCAGCCCTGGAAGGCCCCTCCTCCCACACTAATGGCGGTATTTACTGGTAAACTGAAGCTTTTGTTGCTTTAGAGCAGAAACGCAGCCCTGATTAACGCTCGTCTTTATCCGTAGGAGAGTGAGTTTGACTGGAATGGGATCAAAGTCCTTCCCTGACTGACTCCATGAGTGTCTTAGCTCCATGTGGACGCCACTGATTAACTCATCCTAATAGATATTTGAATGTAATGGGAAGTAATGATAACTCATTCTTATGCAGCGGCTGCAGCGTGATGCCAATGTTTAATAATTGCATCATTATCTGTTCCTTCTGTTGGGCTCTGAAACTCTCTGATGTCGGCCCTGGAAGAAGCTGCTGAGAACATGTGGAGAAAACAGGAGGATGGGGGTGGAGTTGAGTCCACTCATTAGTTCTCCAGGGTTTCCATGGTGACACAAGTGTTCCTGATCATCCTGATCACCAGAACCAGGACCAGGACCAGAGCCAGAGCCAGAGCCAGGACCAGGACCAGAACCAGGACCAGGACCAGAACCAAAACCAGAACCAGGACCAGAGCCAGGACCAGGACCAGAGCCAGAACCAGGACCAGGACCAGAGCCAGAGCCAGAGCCAGAGCCAGGACCAGGACCAGGACCAGAACCAGAGCCAGAGCCAGGACCAGGACCAGGACCAGAACCAGGACCAGGACCAGAACCAGAGCCAGATCCAGGACCAGGACCAGAGCCAGGACCAGAGCCAGAACCAGGACCAGGACCAGGACCAGGACCAGGACCAGGACCAGGACCAGGACCAGAACCAGGACCAGAACCAGGACCAGAACCAGAACCAGAGCCAGAGCCAGGACCAGGACCAGAACAAGAGCCAGAGCCAGGACCAGAACAAGAGCCAGAGCCAGGACCAGAACCAGGACCAGGACCAGAACAAGAGCCAGAGCCAGGACCAGGACCAGAACCAGAGCCAGAGCCAGAACCAGGACCAGGACCAGAACCAGGACCAGAACCAGAACCAGAGCCAGAGCCAGGACCAGGACCAGGACCAGAGCCAGGACCAGGACCAGGACCAGAACCAGAGCCAGGACCAGGACCAGGACCAGAACAAGAGCCAGGACCAGGACCAGGACCAGGACCAGGACCAGAGCCAGGACCAGAACAAGAGCCAGGACCAGAACCAGGACCAGAGCCAGAGCCAGGACCAGAGCCAGGACCAGGACCAGGACCAGAGCCAGGACCAGAACCAGGACCAGAGCCAGGACCAGGACCAGGACCAGGACCAGAACCAAAACCAGAACCAGGACCAGAGCCAGAGCCAGGACCAGAACCAGGGCCAGAACCAGAGCCAGAGCCAGGACCAGAACCAGGGCCAGAGCCAGAACCAGGACCAGAACCAAAACCAGGACCAGGACTAGGCCAGGACCAGGACCAGAGCCAGGACCAGAGCCAGGACCAGGACCAGGACCAGGACCAGGACCAGAGCCAGGACCAAAACCAGGACCAGGACCAGGACCAGAGCCAGAACCAGGACCAGGACCAGGACCAGAGCCAGGACCAGGACCAGAACCAGGACCAAAACCAGAGCCAGAGCCAGAGCCAGGACCAGAACCAGGACCAGAACCAGAGCCAGAGCCAGAGCCAGGACCAGAACAAGGACCAGAGCCAGAGCCAGGACCAGGACCAGGACCAGAGCCAGGACCAGGACCAGGACCAGAGCCAGGGCCAGGACCAGGACCAGGACCAGGACCAGGACCAGGGCCAGGACCAGGACCAGGGCCAGAACCAGGACCAGGACCAGAACCAGAACCAGGACCAGGACCAGAACAAGAGCCAGAGCCAGGACCAGGACCAGAGCCAGGACCAGGACCAGAACCAGGACCAAAACCAGGACCAGAGCCAGAGCCAGGACCAGGACCAGAGCCAGGACCAGGACCAGGACCAGGACCAGCGCCAGGACCAGGACCAGGACCAGGTCCAGAACCAGGTCCAGGACCAGGACCAGAGCCAGGACCAGAACCAGAACCAGAGCCAGGACCAGGACCAGAACAAGAGCCAGAGCCAGGACCAGGACCAGAACCAGGACCAGGACCAGAACCAGGACCAGAACCAGGACCAGGACCAGGACCAGGACCAGAACCAGGACCAGAGCCAGGGCCAGGACCAGGACCAGGACCAGGACCAGAGCCAGAGCCAGGACCAGAGCCAGGACCAGGACCAG
>SSNS01000324.1:401929-417058 GCA_006937985.1 Aphyosemion australe | reverse complement strand
CCAGAACCAGGACCAGGACCAGGGCCAGAACCAGGACCAGGACCAGAACCAGGACTAGAGCCAGGACCAGAACCAAAACCAGAACCAGGACCAGAGCCAGGACCAGGACCAGGACCAGGACCAGAACCAGGACCAGAACCAGGACCAGGACCAGGACCAGAGCCAGACCCAGGACCAGGACCAGGACCAGAGCCAGGACCAGGACCAGGGCCAGGACCAGGACCAGAACCAGGACCAGGACCAGGACCAGAACCAGAGCCAGGACCAGGACCAGGACCAGAGCCAGAGCCAGAACCAGGACCAGGACCAGAACAAGAGCCAGAGCCAGAACCAGGACCAGGACCAGGACCAGGACCAGGACCAGGACCAGAGCCAGGACCAGGACCAGGACCAGGACCAGGACCAGGACCAGAGCCAGAACCAGGACCAGGACCAGGACCAGGACCAGAGCCAGGACCAGGACCAGAACCAGAGCCAGAGCCAGGACCAGGACCAGGACCAGAACAAGAGCCAGGACCAGGACCAGAACCAAAACCAGAACCAGGACCAGAGCCAGGACCAGGACCAGAACCAGGACCAGAACCAGAACCAGAGCCAGAGCCAGGACCAGGACCAGAACCAGGACCAGAACCAGGACCAGGACCAGAACCAGAACCAGGACCAGGACCAGAACCAGAGCCAGAGCCAGGACCAGGACCAGAGCCAGGACCAGGACCAGGACCAGAGCCAGGACCAGGACCAGGACCAAAACCAGGACCCGGACCAGAGCCAGGACCAGGACCAGGACCAAAACCAGAGCCAGAGCCAGAGCCAGGACCAGAACCAGGACCAGGACCAGAGCCAGAGCCAGAGCCAGGACCAGGACCAGGACCAGAACCAGAGCCAGAGCCAGGACCAGGACCAGAACCAGGACCAGGACCAGAACCAAAACCAGAACCAGGACCAGAGCCAGAGCCAGGACCAGGACCAGGACCAGAACCAGGACCAGAGCCAGGACCAGGACCAGAGCCAGAACCAGGGCCAGAGCCAGGACCAGGACCAGAGCCAGGACCAGGACCAGAACAAGAGCCAGAGCCAGGACCAGGACCAGGACCAGGACCAGAGCCAGGCCCAGGACCAGGACCAGGACCAGGACCAGGACCAGGGCCAGGACCAGAGCCAGGACCAGGACCAGGACCAGAGCCAGAGCCAGAGCCAGGACCAGGACCAGGACCAGGGCCAGGACCAGTACCAGGACCAGGACCAGAACCAGGACCAGGACCAGAACCAGGGCCAGGGCCAGGACCAGGACCAGGACCAGAACAGAACCAGAGCCAGAGCCAGAGCCAGAACCAGGACCAGGACCAGGACCAGAGCCAGGACCAGGACCAGAGCCAGGACCAGGACCAGGACCAGGACCAGGACCAGGACCAGAACCAGAACCAGGACCAGAGCCAGGACCAGGGCCAGGACCAGGACCAGAGCCAGAGCCAGAGCCAGGACCAGGACCAGGACCAGGGCCAGGACCAGGACCAGGGCCAGAACCAGGACCAGGACCAGGACCAGAACCAGAGCCAGGACCAGGACCAGAGCCAGGACCAGGACCAGCACCAGGCCCAGGACCAGGACCAGAGCCAGAGCCAGGACCAGGACCAGGACCAGAGCCAGGACCAGGACCCGGACCAGGACCAGAACCAGAACCAGGACCAGAGCCAGAGCCAGAACCAGGACCAGGACCAGGACCAGAGCCAGAGCCAGGACCAGGACCAGAACCAGAGCCAGGACCAGGACCAGAACCAAAACCAGAACCAGGACCAGAACCAGGACCAGGACCAGGACCAGGACCAGGACCAGGACCAGGACCAGGACCAGGACCAGGACCAGGACCAGGACCAGGACCAGGACCAGAACCAGAACCAGGACCAGAGCCAGAACCAGGACCAGGACCAGGACCAGAACCAGAGCCAGGACCAGGACCAGGACCAGAACCAGAACCAGGACCAGGACCAGAACCAGAACCAGAGCCAGACCAGAACCAGAACCAGAGCCAGACCCAGAGCCAGAGCCAGGACCAGGACCAGGACCAGGACCAGGACCAGGGCCAGAACCAGGACCAGGACCAGGACCAGGACCAGAGCCAGAGCCAGGACCAGGACCAGGACCAGAGCCAGGACCAGGACCAGAACCAGAACCAGAGCCAGAGCCAGGACCAGGACCAGGACCAGAACCAGAGCCAGAACCAGGACCAGGACCAGAGCCAGGACCAGGACCAGGACCAAAACCAGGACCAGGACCAGAGCCAGAGCCAGGACCAGGACCAGAGCCAGGACCAGGACCAGAACAAGAGCCAGAGCCAGGACCAGAGCCAGGACCAGGACCAGGACCAAAACCAGAGCCAGAGCCAGAGCCAGGACCAGAACCAGGACCAGAACCAGAGCCAGAGCCAGAGCCAGGACCAGGACCAGGACCAGGACCAGAGCCAGGGCCAGGACCAGGACCAGGACCAGGACCAGAACCAGAACCAGGACCAGGACCAGGACCAGAGCCAAAACCAGAACCAGGACCAGAGCCAGGACCAGGACCAGGACCAGGACCAGGACCAGAACCAGAACCAGGACCAGAGCCAGAGCCAGGACCAGGACCAGGACCAGGACCAGGACCAGAGCCAGAGCCAGGACCAGGACCAGAACCAGAGCCAGAGCCAGAACCAGGACCAGGACCAGGACCAGAGCCAGGACCAGGACCAGAACCAGAACCAGAGCCAGAGCCAGGACCAGGACCAGGACCAGAACCAGAACCAGAGCCAGAGCCAGAACC
Organism: Aphyosemion australe; assembly: GCA_006937985.1. Lineage (NCBI taxonomy): Eukaryota > Metazoa > Chordata > Actinopteri > Cyprinodontiformes > Nothobranchiidae > Aphyosemion > Aphyosemion australe. The sequence continues at coordinate 414,262 of SSNS01000324.1, read as the reverse complement.
AGAGCCAGGACCAGGACCAGGACCAGAGCCAGGACCAGGACCAGAACCAGAACCAGAACCAGGACCAGGACCAGAACCAGAACCAGAGCCAGAACCAGGACCAGGACCAGAACCAGGACCAGAACCAGAGCCAGAGCCAGAGCCAGGACCAGAACCAGGACCAGAACCAGAGCCAGAGCCAGGACCAGAACCAGGACCAGAGCCAGAGCCAGGACCAGAGCCAGGACCAGGACCAGGACCAGAGCCAGGACCAGGACCAGAACCAGGGCCAGAGCCAGAGCCAGGACCAGGACCAGGACCAGGACCAGGACCAGGACCAGAACCAGGACCAGGACCAGAACCAGAACCAGAACCAGGACCAGAGCCAGAGCCAGGACCAGGACCAGGACCAGAACCAGAACCAGAACCAGGACCAGAGCCAGAGCCAGGACCAGGACCAGGACCAGAACCAGGACCAGGACCAGGGCCAGGACCAGGACCAGAACCAGGACCAGGACCAGGACCAGAACCAGAACCAGGACCAGAGCCAGAGCCAGGACCAGAACCAGGACCAGAGCCAGGACCAGGACCAGGACCAGAGCCAGAGCCAGAGCCAGGACCAGGACCAGGACCAGGACCAGGACCAGAGCCAGAACCAGGACCAGGACCAGAACCAGGACCAGGACCAGGACCAGAACCAGAGCCAGAGCCAGGACCAGGACCAGGACCAGGACCAGAGCCAGGGCCAGGACCAGGGCCAGGACCAGGACCAGGACCAGGACCAGGACCAGGACCAGAACCAGAGCCAGGACCAGAACCAGGCCAGAGCCAGGACCAGGACCAGGACCAGAGCCAGAGCCAGAACCAGGACCAGGACCAGGACCAGAGCCAGAGCCAGGACCAGGACCAGAGCCAGGACCAGAACAAGAGCCAGGACCAGAGCCAGGACCAGAGCCAGAGCCAGAACCAGGACCAGGACCAGGACCAGGACCAGGACCAGGACCAGGGCCAGGACCAGGACCAGGACCAGGACCAGGACCAGGACCAGGACCAGAGCCAGGACCAGACCAGGACCAGGACCAGGACCAGAACAAGAGCCAGAGCCAGAACCAGAGCCAGGACCAGGACCAGGACCAGAACCAGGACCAAAACCAGGACCAGAACCAGAACCAGGACCAGAGCCAGAACCAGGACCAGAACCAAAACCAGGACCAGGACTAGAGCCAGGACCAGGACCAGAGCCAGGACCAGGACCCGGACCAGGACCAGGACCAGAGCCAGGACCAGAGCCAGGACCAGGACCAGAACCAGGACCAGGACCAGAACCAGAACCAGGACCAGGACCAGAACCAGGACCAGAGCCAGGACCAGGACCAGGACCAGGACCAGAGCCAGAACCAGGACCAGAGCCAGGACCAGGACCAGAGCCAGGACCAGGACCAGGACCAGAACAAGAGCCAGAGCCAGGACCAGGACCAGGACCAGAGCCAGAACCAGGACCAGGACCAGGACCAGAGCCAGGACCAGGACCAGGACCAGAGCCAGAACCAGGACCAGGACCAGGACCAGAGCCAGCGAAGCAGACATGAGGAGAACAGACCCGTCCAGTTCCACACCGTTTCTCTGAGATGGTTGACAGACTTTAGGCCATGTTGTTGGAGATCCGATCCTTCTGCACCATCGGCACCAACTGGCACCAGAATCCAGCCGGAGCGCCGAGCTCATCTGTCGTCTCGGCTCTCGTCTGGCTGTGAATTGGACCTTTGCTGGCCGGATCCACTGACATCATCCTGCAGTCTGCAGCATTTTCAACAACTTTGTAAAATGTTGTGTTCAGATGTGAATTAATGCTCATCAAAATGCAAATCAAAGCCTTTTCCATCGATTCAGGATTTCCTTTCAACCGTCTTCACTGGGAAGCGGACATTGGGAGGGATCCTGACAGGATTTTCAGAGAGTTGAAGTCGTTTCTTCTCACAGGCGCTGAGGTCTACAGTAAACAGATGCTGAAAACACCGTTCCTCCCAGTCTGTCACACTCCAGCATCCGGTCAACTGGCTGTGAGAAGGTCTGAGAGCATTCATGGATGAGTTGGATTCAGATATGCAGCATTGTTTCTGATAAGCGTTTTACTCCTTTATCCGTGGGAATATTTCTGTTGTTGCTTTGTGGAGGAAATCTGTTTCTATGAACAACTATTTTATTTGTATTAATATAAAAATGGCCGTGGCTTTCACACTCCAGCAGAGAGAAGAAAGGAATGCATGTGAGGAAGGAGCAGGAAGCCTTCGGCGAAACCAAAACCACACACAATATTCAAAATCACAAAAGGTAGAAATGATTCCACCCAAATTCACCAGGTTGTACTTTTAGCACCTGAACGTGGGTTAACCCAAGCAAAACAGCTCTGAACTAAAAGCCTTCTGCTTTGGCTGCACCCTGTTGGGAGGGGGGGTCCACTACAACAATAACAGCCTTCTACAGGTGGAACAGGAACAACCAGAGTCTGGAGCAAAAGTTCATTTATGTCAGTAACCCACCTTAAAGGTGACACTAATCTATGATGCATTAAATCCAGACGATTCAGCCTCTATTAGTTCTAATTGTGATGATTCTGGCTACAGCTGATGAAAACCCCACATTCAGAATCAGAGTATTCAATATTCCAGAGTCTAATCAGCTGATGACTCCTGAGCCTTTAGGTGGTCTTTCAGTCTGAGCTGGATTACTGACAGTAATGCACCAGATTTTAGTTTCTACTGTTTCACCTGTAGATTCCAACCTTATAATTGGAATAATGCCACCGGTCCCTCTGACCACCAGCAGCAGGTCAGGTGGGTGAGGTCTGTTGCCCAATACATTTGCTCCGGAGACACGAGTCCCTGGAGGAGTGAAACTGCAGCAGCTCAAATGATGCAGTTGATTTTTACAGCCTTGAAAATAAACGTTAGCATGTTTTATCCCCAGAGTAACAGGCTGAATTCATCTGGCTCACTTATGGCTCTCACTAATGCGTCTGTTAAAGGGCTCCTTCATGCTGGAGGGAACGGGTCCGGGCCAGCAGCCTCAGTTTGTGGGCTCTACCTCGTTTTTCTGAAGGTTCAAATAAATTAGATCTTTGCTGAATAAATGCACAACTTCAGTGTGAAGAGAAAAATACTTCAGTACAAAACACACACACACACACACACACACACGGAACACTCCCCCCTCCCCTCAGGTGTCTTCAGGTGTCCTAGGCCGTTTCTCAATATGCGTACTTGTCTGTACTTGTGTACTCCGTCCTTGTGAAACGTCATCAACGATGGTCCAAGTACTGTTCCAATCCTAAGTACATATAATGGCAAGTTCGCTCAAAGTTCCCGGATATGTTCTTGCTCCGCCCATTGTATCGAGGATGCGCTGATGCGTCCTTCTGCGGACTTGGGACAGTAAAGTTTCCCATAATGCATGGCGCCGCTAACCGCTTGTTGCCGTGAGGCACTGAAGTACGCTTGTTCCAAATGCCGTCCTCGTCCTCCCGTACTCGGCAGAACGGACTTTCTGGTGTCCTAGCCAAGAACACACTTGTCAAGCACTCAAGAACGTACTAGCGTCCTTGAGTGTTGAGAAACGGCCCTAAAGCTGAGGTGGTAGCAGCCGGCTGGTTCTCCTTCTCTGATATTATTGAGCGGAGAACCTCTCACACCAGTGGTGTTCTGGTGCTTTTTTTTTTTTGCATTTTCCAAAAGTAAATGATTTATTTCTAAGAATCAGACCTTGGTCTGAGTGTAGTCATTGTTCACTTCATTACGTCATGTATTCCAAATGTAACGTGGGTTGGGGACAGATTGACTTATTCTGTTCTGCTCTGGAGTACAGACAGAGAATGGCTGCAGTAGAGGTCAAAGGTTAAGCATTCAGAGTTGTGATTAATGGATTATGCTCTTATGACGACACAGGAAGAAATACGTGTCATTTCTTCCCCATGTGCTGTTTGGCTGTATAGCAAACAGAACTGATGTCTGAGTCACAGGTGGTTCGTTATAGATTCAGCTATAGCGCCCTGCCTGACATCAAACTTTATTAGAAATGTTTTCGGTTGGTTCAAATTTCAACGAACACGGAAATGCGGCAAAAGCCAGCGACGCCTCTGTTCCAGGGCGGATAGCGAGTCTTCCGTTGTTTTGATTGGCCGTCAGATTGGAGGGAATTTTGGGTTATTAAAGCAGCTCAGAGTTGAAACAGCGGTAGATGTGAAGGTTTTGAAGGTATGAAGGTATTAACTTTTCCTCCATGTTTACCCGGAGATGTACTGAGCAGCATCCTGTCCCCTCATTGGTCAGTCAGTGAAACCTCCGCTGATTGGTCCTTGTCCGAGCGACAGCGGTGAAAAGTTGAAGTTTTTCCAGGTAATCCTTCCGCGTCGACAATGAAAGCAAATAATTTGGTCCATTGTTCTCTGCTCTCATCAGCTATCTTTCTCTTTTCCCTTTGGGATCCACGGCTCTGACACACCCGCCGGTTTGTTTACATCCATCTGCCTGGCACGGCGCCGCCATATGAACGCCTAGTGAAACGTGTCGCAGGCTATGACGCAAATTTTCTTTGACAGAAATTTTTACAGCATTGGAAAACGTTAAGAATGTTTGTCCTCCTACAGAAACCATATTAAAACAAAAATATCTCCCCCATCCATTTTCATACATTTGTGAAGAAGCTCCAGGAGCCACTAGGGGTCGCTAAAGAGCCGCATGTTGCCGATCCGTTCTAGAGGAATGTCCAATAGTGAGAGGCCACAGACCTGCCCTCAAAGACCCATGGAGGATGGAGGAGATCCAAGCCCTGTTGGGTTTGCAGAGTGAGGAGACCCATCCAATATGGTGGTGACGCGGCCATGCTCTCCAGCGCCCAATGGGGCGTCTACATATTTATGTCTATGGGTAGAAAGTTGAGAGGCATGAAGCAAATGTTTGAAGCTAGCTTGTTTTGCTGAAGTAGCTTTAAGACAAACCTGCAGAAAATTCCCACCAAGGTTTAAATGAAGTCTAAATGAAGCTCTGTTAGTATTATGTTAAGAGTTTCTAGCTTTAGTTGTCTATGTTCTGTTATGTAGTGTCTTATTTGTTTGTAAGGAAATAAAAGTGCCGTGCCTAAATTCAGACACCCTTCTAACAGGTGAGTTTGAATGCATCTTCACTAAAAGCCTGTGCTCTCCTTTGAAGAGGACGACTGGTTTTCCTCCCTCTTTTCTGAAGAAGTTTTGTTTTTTACTGAGGAACTTTCTCAGAGAGCTTTTCTCGTTAACAACTCTTCAGATTAAAAGCAAAACCTCAAAAGATCAGTTACCTTTAAAAGAAAGTGTTTACCAGGTCCTGGGTGACACCGACATATTCACAAGAGGCTGAATGTGTGTTTGTAGACTCCAGCTCTGTGATCAATAGACTGATTTGTTCATTTTTAATCGGCTCCATCTCTGGGTGATATTTTTACCTCAGAAACCTGGAGTGACTCTCCAGGAGAGAGCAGAAGGAGGCAGCATGTCTGTCACCTCCAGTCCCGCTGATGAAGAGACACATAATGATGGCCTTTCAGCTGCCTTGGCTTCAGCTGACAGAGCGTCAGCCTCTGAAAACCTACCTGCTGCTCACATGAATGACACTGATGGAGCCTCAGCCTCCCGCTCCAGAGATGCTCAGAGGGGCTGAAGAACAGCACCACTTCTTCTGTTATTTAAAAACCTCACAGCTTCCCTTAGAATTCATTTAAAGATTTAAAGTGAAGCTCAGCTTTCATTTGTTGTGTTAGCATTACAGCACAATTATCAGCCAATGAAAACAATCCAGAGCTACTTCTTATGAGACACTATATAATAGTAAAACAAAATAATAATAATATATAACATTATTAATAATGATGATGTAGGTTTGAATCAGATTCTTTAATCATTTCATTTTTCAGGCTATAAATGGTTTAACTGCATGACTTCCAACTGAAGGTCTTTCATGAAGCTATCCTAAACACACGTCCAATCAGCTATTGAAGGTGGCGGCATTGATACAGGCTGAACGTAGACCACTACCAACGTTCTCACCAAGTCTCAGCCCAGAACTCGGGACCAATCGTAGCAAAAGGGCAGGCCTCCCACTGGCCTGAACATTTTTGTGTCTGGTTAATCACAGCGCTTTATGTTTGTTAGGCGGGCTTAAAGCTAAGACTGTGATGGATTAAAAACTACAAAAATGGCAGCGACTCGTTTGAAACGGATTTGGCATCATCTCTGGATTATTTCGACTTTCCTTTGAGTCAAGAGCAGGTAGAGGTACTGAAGTTTCTTTAGGATGTTTGGTCTGCTACACCGTATGGTGGACCGACCGCCTCCATGACTGGTGACTCCGTCACGTTGTTCGTTGCTCTGACTGGTGCTACTGCTGACCGTTGCGTGCAGAGACAGTCTGATAGACACCGTAGATTCTGCCCATTGGGCCGTTTCAATGCTTGGTGGCCAGACTACATGTTTACATTTAGGATGGTTTGTGTGTGTTTTTACACCAACATGATTCCTGCTGTTAGGATCAGATCAGCTGTGACTGAAATGTCCAAGGAGTGAATAAAAGACCTTAAATCAACACACGCTGCATAAGCTACTCTGGACTCTCGTCTCGTTAGTAAAGCTTTAACAGAGTTTAGGCACCGCCTCCAGGGAAGTCCGTCACCTGGCGTCGCCGTCTGCTCCGCCGCCTCTCTGCTGATTGCTGCATGTTTGATTCCTGCTTTTAGAGGATCTGGAGAAGTTGCAGCTGGAGCTCTTAACCTCAAACGTGGAAGAATATTCAGTAATTTTCCCTAGTTCATATAATCACCGAGGAAAGAAACTCTTTAGAGCTGAATCTGACAAATATTCATGAAGGCTGGGGCAGAGCGTGAATTTATTTATTCAGGAACACAATCTGTTGGATTTAGCCCCAGGAGCGTTAACCCTTCTGCCAGCAGCACATTGTGGTACACATTAGTGGGCCAGAGCTACTGATACACACTTAGATCCGTCTAATCCAGGTAAGCAGCAGATCACCAGTTCAGAACATCAGAATGTTGGATCGGCAGAAAAAGGATGGGACTCCATTCACAACCCCTGTGACATCATTACTACGTGGACGTTTTTTCTATTTCCTGAAAATATCAGCTTGGTATCTTCACTCGTATCCATGTGAACTCTCAACAGCTGACTTGAATAAGAGGTGGAGGGGTTTCCATCCGACTGTTGCTGTTGGTATCCAGGTCTTCATTTCCAACAAGGACGGAAACACCCGGAGCGACGGCTTTCTGCTTCCCTACGTGACAAACCACATTTGGACAGCGATCCAGGACTATGGAAGTCCTTGAGTGAGAAAGCTCCACATTACGTCTGCTCAGACTCAACGTGGATGGAAAACATCTCATTAGGGTCTTACTGGGATGCTGATACAGCATCCTGATACCAGTATTGGTATCGGCCCGATACACCACCCCACAACGATCTCGTGGGTCTGCCATGGAGGATGTCACGGGAGTGCTGAATGGACAGCAAGAGTGGCGACTGAGATGTCTTTTCCCAGTTCAGCCTGGCTTCTTCTAGCTGAAGCCCAGTTCACACCTAGGTGGGGCCCATAGGGGCGATATTCACAGAAGTTATGAAAGTTAGCTTATGTTCCTCCTGTTGCTGCGTTCACAGATGTGATCATGTTTCTGATTTCACCCCGCTGGATTTCTAACATCATGTGATAAACGGCGTTCCCGTTACCCTGGAGATGATTTCAAAAGCCTAAAAGAGTCGCTGTCGGGGTCACCGGGTTCAGCTGCTACTCTCACACCGGGGCGGGGGGAGACAGAGACCTCATAACGGTGAAGCTCACCATGCTAAATAAATAACGTAACGTTCACACACCCGGTAAAAAGGGTTTGCTGCAAATCCACAAAGACTGAGGGCTGCTGCTCTGAGCGATCGCTGCTGTCCTTCCTCGTGGTGTTTGTATCAGGACCAGTTGGCCAGCACGAAGCTAGCTGCTGACCATTTTACCAACAAAGTAAAAGTGATAGAAGGCTACAAAGCTGGTTTTGGGCTTTTAACGAATGTTCCTTTTAGCATCCATCATGGTGAAAGAGGCGTTCCCATGAGTAGTGTGACCTCACGGTCAAAGGGTCAAAGGCACAAATCCACGCCACATGAAACAGAAGGCCAAGAGCAAAAGAACCAGATTAAGGCTGGTGGACACCCAGATGGGCTTTGTGCCCTGACACTTGTGCTGCTGTCTTGGGTCAGATGATGTTCTGACTGTCAGCTCTAGAAAAGGCTACGTCTATAAAAGCTATAAAATTAAACAACTTCAAATGATTCATTATTAAGCAGCGTAATGGCATTCATTAGTACTCATGTCAGAACTCGGTACTCAGGAGTAACTAAAACATCTGTGGTTGCATCCCCACATATAGAGGAAAGTTGATTCTGAACGGTCTCAAACCTCAAGGTTTCACTCTTGTGCTGCTAGAATTTTTACCATTTTCAAAGAAATCCTGCAACAAAAATCCACTAATCAGAGTTTGTGTGGAGCATCTGGATCACGAGCCTCGGGTGAAGGACCAACTGCTCCCAGAATCAAACAGCTTTCATTTTAGACCCTTTCAAATTTAGAGCTCTCCTAAATTTGGTTTCCGTGAGTCAGGAAGTGAGAAACATGAGACAACGTTGGGAGGAGTTGGCTGTCATACTGCAAATTAAACCAGAGTGAACGCCAACAATACCACTCTGTGCCCACATGACCTGCACACGTCACAAGAAATTAGCATGTTCTTTGCAATTCTGTTTTCACCTGGCAGCAAACAGTCCCGCCCACTAAGATGTCTGTAAAACACAGAAATAAAACAAACCTGGTTCAATTCAGTTACAGATAAGTTTAAAACTCACTGAATAGATTGGTTTTATTTGGATTTATGCAAGTTAAATGCATGTTAACAGACCTGTATCGTGATATTTTACACCTTCCAGAGCAACGGCAGGCACAATACATGAGAAAACATTACCATAGGCACTAGTGAGATGTCATCTTTTATGGAATATAGGTTATTTTTGTGAGACATTACTTTTACCCAGAAATAAAAGGCTTGGATTTCAATGAAACCTGCCTCCCTGTGTGAATTCCACAATAGTACACAGCTGCAGACCCGGAGACCGCAGATTCACTGTTATATCCCACTCTGCCATTGATGTCAGAGGGTACACACACACACACACACAAACACACGCACGAACACACACACACATGCACACACCAAAGTCCCCTGTTTGATAGATACACAAGTGCACAGACGCATGCGCGCGCGCACACACACGCAGACACACACACACACACACACACGCAGATACACACACACACACGCAGACACACACACACACACGCAGATACACACACACACACGCAGACACACACACACACACACACAACTCAGATGGGGAAAAGGCAGCTGGGGTTAATCACAGAGTCCCAGTCTGTCCCTGACTCTCACCCACCAAACCATTCAGCTAGTAGTTAGCATGTTGGCTGTTCTCTCCACTCTGGCCTATCCATCAGGTGGTTTGAACGTTGGAATGGCGCCGGTTACCCTACTTCACAGTAGAAGCATCAGCGTTGTGGAACGGTTCACTCATGAGTTTGGCTGCGTGCCAGCACACACCGGGAGAATCTCAGCTGCTAAGCAGCCATGCTCCTCTCTGGACTCGCAAGATCACAAAATCTCTCAAGACTTCAAAGCATTGGCGTAGGTTTGGTCTTGACATTGGTGGGGACTTATAAATGACACCCCCCCCCCATTTGCGTTTTCTCCTTCCATGATAAAAACAATAACGTGCTGATTTCCCACATGTACTGTTCTACTTCCTTATTGGTAATGTTTCATGTTATTGAAAAGCTATTGTGTGTCACCAACGTTTTAATATTAAACATGTCAGTTTAACCCTTTAACAACAATTGTTTCATATCTACACACATATCTAAGGTTATCAGAGCTCTTTCTTTTTAATGATTTGAATAAGATTAGTTTTTTCCTCAATAAGCTGCTTTATTGAATCATAGACATGTTTTCTGCCCTCTGGTGGAGCTAAAGTTGCCAAGTACAAATTGCATTTAGCTGGATTGTTGTAAAAGTAAATTATTGTTGTATTAATATTAGTCAAAAATGTTTCAAAAAGTGTTTTCTGATTCTGATTTCATGTGTCAGGCTCTAAAGGACTAAGTGTCTCTCTAGGCTGATAATATCTGAACAAGGCTGCAGGTCTCTCTCAGTCTGAATGGAAGTTAGACGAGTTAGGAGAGTTAGTGAGAAAGAGAAGCATGACTAACATGGCTAGTTGTGTTTCTCTCTGAGAGAAAGGTAAATCAGCAGGTAAATCTCTAATGAGCTACAGGTGATTTACCTGCTGAGCGCTAAAGCAGCACTGCCAATAACGTTATGATGATGGACTCATTTCATTAGTAAACTCAACTTTAAGTGACTTAAACGTTTCTTTGGGGGAAAAATAGCTCCTTATGTCCTCAACCTTATTTTTGCCTCCATCCTCATGTAAACTACTTGTGTGAGACTCTTATTTTAATGAACACAGTCAGACAGGATGTGGTGTACAGCGCTTTTATTGTGGTGACCGGAAGTGTGTGGGTGTGTTGTTGGGGAACTTGACTGCTGTAATGTGAAATGACGGTGGCGTTAATAAAAGAGTCTCTCTTCCTGTGCAGCTTTTATCCAGGTAGCGTCATCCTCTCAGGACCCTCTGTGTCACGTCGCATTAAACACAGGACTCTTGCATATGACTGCAACGTTTTCCTTCTAGCTTTGGCGCTGCTAACCGTATACATGTGTGCCGCTAACGACCGGCGACGGCGTAGTTTGTCTCACATGAGTCTCCCGTGACAGCCAATCACACCGTCCATATGCGGTACGGTGGTAGGACTCGAGGAGAGAACGTCATTTAACCCTTTCTGCACCTCTAGAGTAACGAGACATTGAATGGCTAGTTGTTTTTTAGCGGAGGCGGTCAAATTATTGGTGGGGACTATTTGGTCGTTGCTGGATATTAGTGGGGACACGTCACCACCGCCCATGCCAAATCTACGCCCTTGCTTCAAAGGTCATGGTTTGTTTATGCCATCCGCTATTAAAGGTATTGCAGACATTCTTTACTTCCGGGTGGATCAGGGTTTCTCAACCCTGGTCCTCCGCGCCCCCCTGCCCTGCATGTTTTCCATGTTGCCCTTTCAAACACCAGTGTTTCCCTGCTGCCACACACCTGACACTAATGAGTGAGTGATTAACAGGCTTCTGCAGCCATGTGCTGAAGCAGAGACGTGGAAAACATGCAGGGCAGGGGGCGCTGAGGACCAGGGTTGAGAAACCCTGATCTAAACCATTGGTCCGCATAACAATCAATCATTTTGGTGAAGCTAAAGCAAGGCCGTCGTACGTGATCGCTCCTGGGTTAGTTTCCACTTCCTGCACACGCGCACGATGGCGTGCGCTGAAAGAGAAGGTTGGGCTCCCCACAGCCGCTGCTGTCACCGGTTTTCTGCTCAACAGGTAAACTAAGGTTCAGCGTGCTATTTGGAGAAATGCATTTCAGATTACTGCTAGAAGAAGTTATCTACGACTATATTCTAACTTTCCAGTGTTGCGCATGTGCATTTTTCAAACTGTGGAGAGGGCGGTTCTTTCCTGAAATTCAGAAACATCGTTTGCATTACCTTTAAACCAAACGTTTGATATCGCTGTTTGATGTCATATATAATGTTGTTCCTCTTCTAGGTTTTACTTAAAGTGCAGGCTAGATGAGAATGAATTCACTTCTTCACAACTGTGGAGGTTAAACTCCCTGCTAGCTACACAGAGAGGCTGGGGGTTAGTGTTTACAGTCCAGGGGAGGAGGGGTCCAGACTCGAGATGGAGAGGATGGAGAGGAGCGGGACATGATGAACCCCATCCAGCTGTCTGCAGCTGCTGGGTACACCAGCTAGGATCTGCAGCTGAGACAGGAAAATGCATGCGTGAAACCAAAAACCACTTTGGGATGTTTTTCATGAGGAAGCATCGATATAGCACGGTCACAAGCTCTAAAACGTGGATTCAGTGAAACATAAACAGTATTTAAATCAGCCCAGATGGCCGCACCACCCTGCAGGATGCAGTCATTAGCGGCGGGTACTGACTGAATTCCTGTCCTCACACATGATCGATACCTGTGCAGAACGTCTGCTCGCCACTCCTCTTAATAATCAGCCTTGAGCACGAGCGAATCCTCTTTCTGTTTGGCTTTGGAAGAACAACAAGGTTGTTACTCACAAAGGTTACATTGAT
>SSNS01000324.1:389429-399429 GCA_006937985.1 Aphyosemion australe | reverse complement strand
GAAATAACACGGTCCCTCTCCAGCTGGAGACCCTCCACCAGGGGGCAGCAGACCTGTTGTGCGTTGGATATGCAGGTTTGTGATGAAGGCACCAATCCTGATGCTCCACCTGCAGCTTTAACCACCAAGCTTACAGTTACTGTATTTCTGCTCTGTTCTCTCTAAGGGTGGGATGAAGTCACAGGAGCAGGTGTCATGGTAGGAGAATCAGACATTCATCCCCATCCCAAGGTCAGGGATCAATAAAACTTAAGCTTGTGTTAAAATAATCGATTCAATGATCAGAAACCCTGAATCCATGCAAAAGACTCACCAGACAAAATATAAATAACCGTCTGCTAAAGGAGCAGGAAGTCAGGGAAACCTACACCATCACACGTGAAAATAACGTTCCTACCCAAAACACCTGAAGGCTCTATTTATGTACGGGATTTGAACCCACACCCTCAGAGCAGCTGTCTCAACTCTCTTTCATTTTTAGGCTCGATCCAGAAGGAGAGGTGGCGTTCAGCCCTGGGGGAGGTGAGGGTCTATTCAGCATGAAATGAGGTGCAACCTAAAAATACATTGAGGTCAAAGGGCGTGGTGGGGGGGGGGTTAAATGGTTGAGAACGAAGAGCAGCGGCTCATTAGCAGCCTGATGCTGAAGCAGGTCCGTCTGGACCAGAGACCAGAGACTGGGACTGGTCTCTGAGATGGGGGAAAGGAAATAGCCTCTCTCTCTCTCTCTCACACACACACACACACACACACACAGACACACACACACACACACTCACACTCACAGATTCTGTGTCTTTAGAGGTACAGCTTGATGATATTTATTGATATCAGTGACATGAATTTTGCTGCAAAACTTCAAAGTCCCTCATTGGGGTTGCCATTTTATGGACAATGTTGGGTAATTGGCAAATTGTCAGGTACGTGGCAAGATGTATTGGCCCGACATTTTGCCAAGACCTCGACATCGTCAGGCCAAAGGCCATACATCTTGCCAATAACCCGTAAAATGGCACTGGGGGCTGGGTGGAAAGGTCCGGCGGGACGGATGTGGCCCGCGGGCCGCCATTTGCAGTTCACTGATCTAAAGAACATCGCCAGAGTCCGCCCCATCCTCTCTCGGGCTAATACGGAGACGCTGATGCATGCTTTTATCACCAGTAGAATAGACTCCTGTAATGCCCTGCTTTCTGGTCTTGGAGCGTTTCAGGTTTACAACTTTTACTAAATTCAGCAGCACATGTCCTGACGAAGACCAGGAGGCGGGAGCACATTACACCAGTCTTAGGATCATTGCATTGGCTCCCCGTATGTTTCAGGAACGATTTTAAGGTTCTCTTAATGGTTTTTAAGTGTCTTAATGGTCTTGGGCCTTCTTATCTCTCAGAATTGCTTCTACCCTACAAACCCTGGTGGCCTCTGCGCTCCTCTGGCAGCCGTCTCCTGGTTATCCCTAAGGTCAGGACATATACTCATGGCGAGGCGTCTTTTCAGTGTTACGGCCCTCGCCTCTGGAACAGGCTGCCGGAGGACCTCAGGGCCACAGAGACCGTTCATGGTTTTAAGAGCAGGTTCAAGACTCACCTTTTTAGCTTTTAACTGATTATTAGTTATTAAATTTGATTGCTGAGCATATTTTATTTGATTCATTTGATCATTGTTTGTATTCTACATTATTTTAATATAATCTCATTTATTATTTATTTATTACTTTTACTATTATATTAGCTCCTGTTATTTTTATATTCATCTTACATTCATCTTTTAGTCTTTCTTCCAGTGTTTCCTCTGTGGGGGGGCCCTCTGCCTCGGGGCGGTGGTCGACTGCTGCTGCCTGGGTGCTCTCTGGGTGGTGCTTGGGTGGAGGTGGGGTCTGTGCCCTCCCTCTCCGTTGCACCGTGTCGGTACCTCGGCTGCTGCAGTTGACCTACTGCTGCCGGGGCAGATGGCTCCTCTGATGGCGTTTCCTTGCCCTACCTTATCTGGCTCATCTGAACTCAGCCAAATATCATTTTACTGATGTTCTCAAGTGTGTGTGTATGAGAGTTAGGGGTGTGTGTGTACGAGAGTTAGGGGTGTGTGTGTACGAGAGTTAGAGGGGATTGGTAATGACTGACCATAAATTGGTGTGGGAGGGATGGGAATGAGGGTTATATAGGGTCATTTTAACCTGTAAAGCACTTTGAGTTGCATTATTTGTTTGTTGGAAAAGTGCTTTATAAATAAAGTTTGACTGATTGATTCTGTCCTCTCTGATAACTTCCTGCATGTTTGTGCATCAGATAAAAGCAAAGGCAGCTAATCTGCAACAACAGAAATCCAAGGATAAACTGAGGAATGCAGCAGATGGCCCATCTCCTCCTCCTCATCCTCATCGTCTCGTCCTCCGGTCCTCGGCCACCTGTGGAGGGCGGACACACTCGCTCAGACGCCGCCCAGCCTTCATCAACTCAAGCATGGAGGTCATTTATCATGAAAGGTGCAGGTCACCTCAAATTAAAGTTGGTGATTGCTGAAAAACTGGTTCATGCATTTATTACCTCAAGGTTGGATTACTGCAGTAATTCATTACTATCAGGAGGTCCACAGAATGTAGTCAAAAGTCTTCAGCTGGTCCAAAATGCTGCAGCTAGAGTTCTGATGAGAATTAAAAAGAGAGACCACATCTCTCCTGTTTTAGCTTCCCTACATTGGCTGCCTGTTAAATTCAGAATAGATTTTAAGATCCTCCTTCTCACATATAAAGCTCTTAATAATCAAGCTCCATCATACATCAGTGATCTGATTGTTCCATATGTTCCTAACAGAGCACTTGGCTCTCAGACTGCAGGTTTACTGGTGGTTCCTAGAATATCTAAAAGTAGGATGGGAGGCAGATCTTTTAGCTATCAGGCTCCTCTGTGTGTGTGTGTGTGTGTGTGTGTGTGTGTGTGTGTATGGGTGTGTCTGCTCTGTCTTCTCAATCCCCAGTGAGTCGTAGTGGATGGCTGCTCATACTGAGCCAGGATCCTCTGGAGGTTTCTTCCTGTTAAAAGGAAGTTTTCCTTCCCACTGTCGCTACATGCTTGCTTAGTATGAGGATTGTATCAACACACAGTCAGTGTCTTGATGCAATCTGCTGGGTTCCTTATATAGGAAACGTTTTTACTGATTGGCTTAATGAACTGAACTGTATTGGAATGTTTACTTTGTGAAGAGCCTTGAGACGACTCTTGTCGTGATTTGGCGCTATAGAAATAAACTGAATTGAATTGATTTTTCTGTGTGAGTTCCTAAATATGACCTCGTGAGTCAAAGTCACACAACACCACTGAAAAAAGGATTTGAACCTTTTCAGGTCAACAGCTAGAAAAAAAGCTGTGTCTTTATGTTTAGTTAGGTGGCCTAGTGGTAGGGTGTCCGCCCCGGGACTGGGAGATCGGGGTTCAAATCCCGGTCGGGTCATACCACAGACTTTGAAAAAATGGGACCCAATGCCTCCTCGCTTGACACTCAGCACTAAGGGGTTGGATTGGGGGGGTTAAACCACCACATAGTTCCCGAGCGCGGCCACAGCTGCAGCTCACCACTCCCCACCACGGGGATGGGTCAGATGCAGAGATGTAATTCCACCAGTGTGTGACGATGACTTGGGACTTTAACTTTAATAATAACAGTAATAATAATAATATCATAAATAACAATAATAATAACTTAAATAATAATATTAGTAATAATAACAATAGTAATATTAATAACATAAATAATAATAATAATTATTACTATTATTATAAAATGTAAAGTAAGTCGTTGTTCTTCACTTTCCATCTTCCTGTAGCTGCAATAGTTAATTAGATGTTTCTGAGTGCATGCATGGATACGGGAGTGACCAGAACAGTTCCAGTTGGACCCAGTATAAACTCACATTAGAACTGGTCATGCCTCTCTCTCTCTCTCTCTCTCTCTCTCTCTCTCTCTCTCTCTCTCTCTCTCTCTCTCTCTCTCCAGTCTTTGCTCCTCTGTTTTTAGTCTTGAGAGCCGAGGCTGCACAGCGTCCTTATTCTGTCACCTTTCCCCGTTGACCGGCCCAACACTCACATTAAAGCCTCTACAGCAGAGCCAATAAATCACTGTCTTCTGACACAAAAAAGAGTTTGCTGAAAGAGCGCAGCACAGACAGCGCCTGTGTTTGGTCCCAGCCTATTCCGGTTCTCTTCCTTCTCTTTTTGCTTGATGCCTGACAGGAAAAGTTAAACACGCCGGTCGGCTCAAATGGTGGAGAACATTCCTCGCTGCATTAGTGATTTGGATAATGAACTGTTTTCAATCATGCTCTCACTTCTGGAACGCATACACACACCTATTCCCACGGCTGATAGTGACCTTTGTTAATGGAACTTTGAAAGGAAGGTGGCGCTATCACGGCACATCTCTTGTTCCCTCAGGAACGCGCGTCCTCCTCAGAGAGTCGCCCATTAATCATCGAGCGCCGCCTTTAAATGCAACTGGTCTTCGTACCATCAGCACCCTCAGCCGAGCGCGTGATGTGAACAGTGACAAACTGACAGAATTGTAAAATGACCTCAGTCAGTTAACGCTGTCATGTTTCCACACAGACATTATGAGACAAATGAAAATGCTCCTGGATCTGTTAGCCGCACTACCCGCCTACTCCTACAGAGATCTGGCTGGCTCATCCCTTTAGTTACGCTGCTGGAGGACATACTGACCACTTTCCACACTCTGCTACTGTCTTCTACCACTACTCTAATTACTTCAGCTGTTAACTTTATTTTGTCTCTAAGTGTTTTTCTCCCCAGATGAAGAGTGTGTGTGTGTGTGTGTGTGTGTGTGTGTGTGTGTGTGTGTGTGTGTGTGTGTGTGTGTGTGTGTGTGTGTGTGTGTGTGTGTGTGTGTGCCTGCTCTGTCTTCTCAAACCCCAGTGAGACGTGACAGATGGCTGCTCACACTGATCCAGGTTCTGTTGGAGGTTTCATCCTGTTAAAGGGGGGTTTTCCTCTCCACTGTCGCTACATGCTTGCTCAGTATGGGCATTGCTGTAAAGCAGTGGTCCCAGCTCCCTTCTCTGAGAGCCATTATCCAGCATGTTTTACTGTGCTCTCTGCTTCAACACAGCAGGTGATTAGCAGGCTCCTGCAGAGCCTGATGAGCTGCTGAACAGGTGAATCCAGTGTGTTGGGTTAGGGAAACACCTAAAACATGCTGGATGCCAGCCCAGCTGTAAAGTCTCTGACACAACAGGAAACTTTTAACTAGCTGGCTTAAGACCTGAACTCTACTGGAGTGTTTGCTTTGTGACTGACGAGTCTTGAGTGGACTCTTGTGGTGATTTGGCGCTACAGAGATAAACTACAGCAGAAACTAAACAGTCTCATGTGACGTCATCAAGGTTTAAAAACGAGTAATAAAGCCTGTTATCACGTCTTCAGCCCCTAATTAAAGATCAACCGGTCAGAGGACTTCTTCCTGTTTCTGTCATTCTTACATAGATAAAAATGTGGTGGAATTACTCTTCACCATGATCTGACCAAAAGGGACATTTAGGGTGTTTCTGTTATAAAAGACGTGCTGAGCACAGGTTCTGACCACTGCTTTAGCTCCTGAACCAGCGCCACCTGCTGGAGCGTCATCCCAGACGAGTGTGAGCGAAAAGCCCCCCCTCACAGAGTTGCCTTCCTCCAGCATCATACATTATGATAAACTGATGATATGAAGAATTTTAATTTCTTTTCTATTTTGATTTTTTTAAAGCTGCTTAAACTTTCACTGATCTAAAACTTTATTTTTGTGTTTTGTCTCCATTTATTCTTGAAGAAACTAAATTTAAAGAGAGCAGACATTGTTGAGAACTTTTACTTCAATGCCTGTTTCATTAGTCTGACATTAACCTCTTTTATTCATGAAAAACAGATATATGTTTATGACATGTTCAGCTTTTAAAATAAATCTTCCAAATTAAAAGAAGCCGATGTCGTCAAATCTCAATAAAAAGTAGAAGAAATCATTAAAGATGGACAAAAACTGATCTGTTTTATATCGTGATAGGATTTGTTTTCCCACATGATCCAGTCTCAACACTTAGTTTATAATAAACACTTACTGTGGTTATTCTGAGTACCTCTGTAGTATTACCTGTAGTACTACTAGGACATTTGTATGTTTTTGTGGCAGCCTGTGTTAGTAATCCATCCATGAACACATGGCAGTGCTGATGTTTATTGAAAGGTCAGCGTGAGGCTGTGAGACGTGCTCCAGCGGCGTGATGGATCAGCCTGCAGGGCTAAAACAACGGCTGTGTGACAGAGATGATTGAAGGCTTGGGAGCTGGAATGTCTCTGAAACGTGGCTGAAGGATGGAAATGATTGCACAGGTAGAAATGAAAACTGATTAGATGGTAAAAAACATTTTGTCAGCAAATCAAGCACTTTATGCAAATTCCAGCCAGTATTTTTTCATGTCTTCATACATCCATCATCTCAGTCGGACCTCAAACATCAAGCATGTTTTTATGAAAGGCCGTCTCTGCCAGACAGGCAGCGAGCGAGGAGCCAAAGGCGATGATTTCCATAGAACATGTGATGAATATACAAATGAGTTCAATCCCTTTAGAGCAGAAACGGAGTCAAAGCTGAGTGTCTCTGAGGGACACGGATTTACACAACACTATTTCTTTGGGAGACTTTGCATTTGCTGATTTGGGCATCATTAAACTGGGATGTAATTATAAAACTCAGAGCAAAGATTTCACTTCATGAAACCGTAAAAGAGATTTGATCCCTGCAGGGTTTCACTAACCGCTCGTTTATTGATCTCTGCTAAAACTAGAAAGTTATAAATATGTATGTCTGTGCAACAAACCATTAGTTTAGTCCTGCAGCATATTATTATTTTTTATTTTTTTTTTTTATTATTTATTTATTTATTTCATTCAAAAAAATTCAAAATGCAAAAAAAAAACATACAAAATAAAACAATAAATCAAACAAACAATTAGAATGAAAAGGGACAGAAAGAAGAAATATCTTATGTTAACTGCCCCTATTTACAAAACCAAACCTTTTAATAATACTTCCATAATTTTCTCAACAACAAAACAAAACACAGATTCATCAAACTATATTCTTGTAATTTACAAACCTAATCAGACGTTATCTTTATTTTGATTATTGTAATTCTGTAATACACTTGATTTAATACATTTTTTAAATATATTTAGTGACTTTGATTCTTTTATGTCCTTGCTAAGGTTGTTCCATAATCTCACACCATTTACAGAAATAGACATCTCCTTCATTCTGGTTCTAAACCTAGGTTTTTTAAATACTTCTGTTCCTTTTAACATATAACTACTGACTCTTTTTTCAAACATTTTCTGAATGTTGGTGGGTAAAGTATTTGCATTTGCTTTATACATTGTTTGTGATATTTGCATATCAACTAAATCATAAAATTTCATTAATTTATATTTGATGAATAACGGATTGGACGGATCTCTATAGCGACTGTTATTAATGATTCTCAATGCTCTTTTCTGTAAAATAAACAGTGGTTGTGCATAAGTTTTACATGTGGATCCCCATATTTCTACACAGTAAGTTAAGTATGGAACAATCAGTGAGTTATACAATGTCAGCAATCCAGAACTATTCAGTAAAAACTTGACTTTATGTAGTACTGCTATGGCTTTGGCAATTTTACCTCTGACATAACCTATGTGTGACTTCCAAGTGAGAGCTTCATCAATTATGACTCCTAAAAATTTGGTTTCCTTCACCCTTTGAATTTCCATCCCATCTATTTTTATTGTTACATCCTTGTTTTTTTTGTCATTAAACAATATAAAATTTGTTTTGTTAAGATTCAATGAAAGTCTGTTTATATTAAACCAGTTGTTAACTTTTATCAGTTCATTATTTATCACTCTAGTTACTTCATTAATATCTGACCCTGAATAGAACAATGTTGTGTCATCAGCAAATAAAACAGTACCGAGTAGCTTAGATACATTTACAAGGTCATTAATAAATAATATGAACAGTTTAGGTCCAAGGACCGACCCTTGTGGCACTCCATAATTAATCTCCCGCAGTTCTGATTTAGTGTTGTTTAGCTGGACAAATTGTTTCCTATTCTCTAAATAACTTTTAACCCATTGATGAGCCACACCTCTTATTCCATACTGATGTATTTTATGAAGTAACCGGGAATGATCAATAACATCAAATGCTTTCTTCAAGTCAACAAAAATACTAATGAAGTAGTGTTTATTGTCTATTGCTGTAGATATTTTGTCTATTAGTTCCATTATTGCCATTGCTGTTGAATGTTTGGTCCTAAAGCCATACTGTTCATTATTTAAAATATGATTTTTTTCAATGAATTTATCCAACCTTGAAACAAACAATTTTTCTATTATTTTGGAAAACTGTGGAAGCAGTGACACTGGCCTGTAGTTAGAGAAATTGTGTTTATCCCCACCCTTGAACAATGGAATCACCTTAGCAATTTTCATTGAGTCAGGGAAGATTCCTGCTGAAAGTGATAAATTACAGATATAAGTAAATGGATCAATAACAGATTCTACTATAGCTTTTACAGTCATCATATCCAAGTCCTCGTAATCAGTTGATTGTTTGTTTCCACAGTTTTGTACAATGTTTCTTATTTCTTCTTTTTCTACTTTGTCAAGGAAAATACTGTTGACATTATAACATACTGTATTCAATTTGTCTTCTATTATTGATTGGTTACCTGCCAAATTTGCACCAACATTTACAAAAAAATCATTAAATTCATTAGTGATTTCTTTCACATCATGAATGTCTTTATTCTCCTTGACAAAGTAATCAGGAAGTACGGATTTTGTTTTGTCTTTATTTGTCACACTGTTTATTATTCCCCATGTAGCTTTTATGTTATCTTTATTCTTATTCAACAGTTCACCATAGTAACATTGTTTTTGTTTCCTAATTATTGTTGTTAATTTATTTTTATATTTTTTATATTTATATTCAGCTTCTTTTGTTTGCAATTTTAAGAAACACCTATACAATTTATTTTTCTTTGCACAAGCATTTTTTATTCCCTTAGTCATCCATGGCTGGTTTTTCCTTTTACCATTAATTTTTATTAACTTACAATTTTTATTATATGATTTCATCAGTATTTTCATAAAAGATGTATATGCAGCGTTGACATCACTGACATATACTTCTTCCCAGTTTTGTTTATTAAGATCTTTATTAAGTGCTTCCAGGGCTTTAATTGACTTATTTCTTTTGTAATTTATAATATTTTTATTTAACAAATGTTTATATTTAAATAATGCAAAAACAGGTAAATGGTCACTAATATCTGCCATCAGTATCCCACTCCTCATAACATCATCCTTTTTATTTGTGAAAATATTATCGAGGATATGGAGCCATCCCCTTGGTCTGGTTCAAGGTTTTAATAGTTTTGCATTTTTTATTAGTTTTTATTTTTATTTAGTTTTTACGTAAAATTTTTAATTCTATTTAGTTTTAATACGTTTTTACAACTTGTTTTTTAGTTTCAGTTTAGTTTTTATTAGTTTCAGTTATAGTTTTAGTCTTTTTTGTAATATTAGTTACATATCAGGGACAAGAATGTGTGTGTGTGTGTGTGTGTGTGTGTGTGTGTGTGTGTGTGTGTGTGTGTGTGTGTGTGTGTGAGAGAGAGAGAGAGTGTGTGTGTGTGTGTGTGACTGTGTGTGTGTGTGTGTGAGAGAGAGAGAGAGAGTGTGTGTGTGTGTGTGTGTGTGTGACTGTGTGTGTGTGTGTGAGAGAGAGTGAGTGTGTGTGTGTGTGAGTGTGTGTGTGTGTGAGTGAGAGAGAGTGTGTGTGTGTGGGTGTGTGTGTGTGTGTGTGTGTGTGTGTGTGTGTGTGTGTGTGAGAGAGAGAGTGTGTGTGTGTGTGTGTGTGTGTGTGTGTGTGTGTGTGTGAGAGAGAGTGTGTGTGTGTGTGTGTGTGTGTGTGT
>SSNS01000324.1:361479-378979 GCA_006937985.1 Aphyosemion australe | reverse complement strand
TGTTAAGTGTTTTTACTGCCTTTAGTTTCACCATCAAGATCAGTTATAAATCCATTAGTATTAGAATTATTACCGCGGACCTCTCAGTAAAAACAGGTTCTCTCTGTGTGGATATTTCAGCTCCTTCCCACTCATGGATCAGGACAAACTTGGTATGATGGATTCCTGGTAACCTCAGGAATGTGAAGCTGCCAGTGTCATCATGCTATACAAACACCTGAATGCACCAGAGCTCAGAAACTGTCTTGTTAATCCCAGATGAGCTACTTTAACTCTATAAGGTCAAGTTGCCCACAGTGGAGGTAACTGACTTTAAATGATGGCCCGTAATGAAAGCTGGAAAAAGGCATAGTCTAATTATTACATGAGCTCTAGTTGCAAGGTATGGAGAGCCAAAAGTGACACAATTCAATAAATAACTAATATGTATCATTAAATATTTTAAATATTTAATTACATGAACCATAAAAAAGATTGAATTCATTTAAATTATTAATAGATATTTTATCATTTCATGGTTTGTTCATCATGATTTTGTTTTATCTGTCAACCTTGCCCATCAACATCAGTGAGCAAGGCTCAGGTTGATAACGAACATGGCAGCTTATATGTTAGAGGGTTTTTATTGACTTGGTCAGAGATATTTTAAGCCTAACAAGTAAAACAGTTGCTGACTCAGAATCAGTGGAAAAACAGTACAAGAGGAATTTCAGGAAGAATTTCCTCCCTGATAGAGAGACTGACTACAGAATACCTGTAGAAGTACTCCTGCATGTGCTTGGTCAATTTAACCTATTGCAACAATATATATCAGTATTATCAAAGCTTAACATCATGAACGAACCACATGGCCCTTTAGATGCAGCAGCAGCAGCAGCAGGGCCCTCATTCTCTCCAGAAAGCACTGAGATTTCACTTTTATTATTATGCTGGCATTTGTATTTGCTCAATATAGAGGTTAAAGTAAGATCATGTTTATTAACGTGTCTTACAGCATGACAAAACATGTGCACGAGAGATATTAAACAAGTGAGCGTGGGGGCCCACCTAGAAGGCTTGTACCTAGGGCCCAGAATTCGGTGCTACGCCCCTGCCTCCAACACACAACTACTCTAACCTTGCTCTAAGTGATTGCTCTCCTCAGCAGATGAGTATCTTCTCTGACGTCCACCAGAACAACGTGATGGCTAACGTCTCTATAGGAGCGTTGACGAGGCATGACTCACCTTGGGAGTGAGACAGCCTGGAGAGAGAGTGTGACACGTCCTGCCTTCCAGTGCTAAACTGGAGCCGACAGCTCCCACTGTCAGCCACAGGCAGAGCTAACCGAGGAACTAGCAGGAAACCACTAGCAGGCCCATCTCCCGCCACACTGGCTTGTTGTTTCTAATGCAGATGACAGGTGGGCCGAGCTGCAGGGAGGCGTGGGCCTCGCTTCACATCAAACCTCTTTACGCCTCTTTTCAGATAGCTTTGGCTTAAAGCCACAATGTGTAATATTTTTACCTGTTTACTACCAAATTCTGTGTATCCAGTGCACAAACTTGTCCCTTTTCATTAATATTTCTCACCAACATCAATTCTAAATATTCCTCTCAGCTTCAAATTTTACATTTTTAATACATAAATTGTGGTCGACGCTCCATGGTCATCCTCCATCTTGAAATACGGTAGCTATTTAGGGACATACGAGCTCTGAGTTACGCGTTTGCACTATGACTGTAACCTGAAAGAAACAGCAGAGGGCAGCAGTGCGCCGTGGAAGCATGGCGTCTGACAATTCAACTAAGAAGAGACGAGACTAGCTGTTACACTGTTGCTGGACTTTGTTAGTTTGAATAACAAACAATGAAATCAAAAGACACATCAAATATGTCAGGTCTTATTGATTTCCAACACTCTGCAGCCGCATATGATGAGAACCCCGCCCGCAACAGCTAGACACCAACCTCTAAGTGTTGTTTCTGACTCACCTCAGCTGATCTTTTCTTCATAATAAAGCTCCCAATCCTGTCCCAACGTATCAGTTCCAAAGTCCTTCTTCAAGAAAGCTCCTATTAAAGTCTCCTCTCTTACCGCAGCCTGCCGTGTCTCTCCCAACGGTGGTCCGCTAGCCGGTAGCCATGTTAGCATTAGTTACCGGTACTTTATTTCCACAGCGTGTCCCCGGCTCCAGCCAAACCTCATCGGCTATCCGATCGCTAAACAGACAGTGGTTGATGTTAGCTCCATCTCGATCCTCATTGCGGCGCACACCGATCAGCTGATGGCTAACCGGCAGACTCTTGTTTACTCCGCTGCTCTGATCCACATGACACCGGACGCCACAGCTGATGCCACCCCTCCTCCGTGTGTGAATCGGTGACAGGCAGCTATGCTAGCTTCCTTCAGGACTGGTAGGTTGATACAACAGCTAACAGCAGTGTTTCCCCTAGAAATGTTCACAGCCGTGATGTTTGTTGACTAAGGGGGGTGTAGGATAGCGCCGCCTCGTCGCGCGGGGGGAGGGGGGTGCGCGCGCATCGTCTCCGCGGGGGGGGGGGGGGGGGGGGGNAACACTCATTAAAAAATGTTTTTTACCTGCTTGAGTAGTTATATGCTTTGTGTGGGTTAGGCTACAGAGACTGGAAATAAATCAATCTCATGCTTTTTTATAAAAAAACGAACCAGATAGCTGGAGTGAACGCTGGAGTTGTTGCCTTTTTGAGTGGGCCACCGTAGCTGCAATACTTAATCGAAACTGCATGGCGCTAAAGAGTCGCAGTTTTTACCATGATTTCTATGAATATCACTGATAGGGCCTTTAAAGTGATCCACACTCATGTAACTTGGGTTGTTGACGAGGATTTCTGTGGTAACAAACCTGGAGCTGTGAGAACGTGGCTTCAACCACAGAGAGAGAAGAAAACGCTCCGGTATCTGACCCTTCAGAGGGATCCTTAAAGTCACCTGACTGGTTCAGGTCCGTTTTCTCGTTGTTTCTGGGACCTCTTTGCTATTTTTTCATTTAAACGTAAAGAAAACAACAGTTGTTGCCGTCGTGCTATAAAGTCAGATAATTAGCCAAATGATTAAGCCTGGTTTCTGAAATGAGATAAAGATGTAACATCTCCTCTCTCTTACACAGAGCCATCTGACCGGGCTCATGCTGGGTCCATGACCCGCTACAGCACTGCTCTCACAACCTCCAGCCCATTTATCAGCCCTAGCACTCCAAACACATGAAGCAGCGTTTATAACTCAGCCAGCCTCAAAGTGGAGGCAGAGGAGGGACGAACGACAGCTGGACAAAGTCAACAAGAGAAAATGGAGACTTCCAGCATCACGTGGTGACGTTCATTAGGACACTCAGGAGATGCAGCTACAGGAGGAAAACTCTGCTGAGACTCTGAACATTTCAGATGCGCTGGTTGTCCTCGGTTGGCTGTGCTGTCCAGTCGTTTCAGCTCCTGAAACCTTCCATGCCCTCAGGTAATTGCTGCTTTATTTACTCACCACAACCCAGCACGGGCTCTGTGGGAAATAAATCCACCAACCTCTAAAGTCCCCCTTTAGGCTCACACAGAAACCGAATGAGTTTATTCAGAGCTTCATGCTGAATCCAAAGGAGCTCAGGGTGGAGAGAGAGAGAGAGAGTCGGTTAATTAGAAAGAGAGGTTATCTGTCTGAGACACTAATGTCTCTGACTGGAGAGGCATCAGCGCCACACGCCAGGATGGCAGAAGCGTGTGTTTCTGTGAGCTTGTGTCCTTGAATTAATAAGGCACTAATCAGCTACACGCTTTTCTGTCCAGCGCGTAACGACATCCCTCATGCACACCAGCACACAGCTGTCCCTGCAAAACATCTGCCGCCTCTCTGCTGCCCGTCATTCGCTCTGTGCCACCCGGCACTGATGGGTATGGCCGCCTGCCTGACTTTGGCTCCAATCAGCTGGTGTATCAAACAGAGAGGAGGAGCCAGAGAAACCACGGCCTAACCCTGGCAGGAAGCAAGCCGAGGGCATGGAAGGAGCTCAGATGAGTTCCTATAGAAAACGCCATAGGTCTAAAGGTGTCTACGCTCACATGTCACTTCATGCCACAAAGTCCCTTGGCTAACTGGACTATGTTTCTAGGTTTAGGGGATATTTCTGTCTTTTAAAGCGACGTTCAAAGAGTTATTTATCCATTACTGTTTGGTAACGTGACTCAAAGTGAGCAGAGTCTCTGGAAACGGGAAGACAGGTGGCTAGCCAGAACGCCAAGCAAGATGGCCGCCACACCACAGCTGACATAAAGTTTTACAAAAACCGAGGTTGAGTTTGATGCAGCAGTAGCTAAAAATCCTACCTAATGTTTGACTTCAAGGTGTGGAGCACTGAGAAAGCATGTTCTAATGATTATCTCTGATTCTAATGGTCACTCTAACATGCAGGCTGAACATCAACACGTCTCCTCCACCTATCTCCTGCATTAGGATTAGAAAAGCCTGACAGCTCTACGTCACACTGTCACTGAACATTCATGGACTCACCTCTGAAACACACGGTAGAACCCCCCCCACACACCAACGTAATTCACGGGCTTTGTCATCTCACCGAGCACGGTAAAAACGGAGCTTCTTCTGGTCATTGAACGCATCACGCAGCCGCTCTCCCGGTCCTCTGAATGGATTTAATTGCTGTACTTTGACAGAATAAAACTTTTATTGTTACTGTGGATGCTTTCTGGCGCTGATCAGTGACATCACTCACTGCCGAAGCAGTCATGATGTGCTGACGTCTGTGCAAAGTGTTGAGAGCATGCTTCAATAGGAAACAGCTTTACCTGCAGAATGACCTGCTGGTGACGTCTGACTCAGGCCTGAATAACCAACATTCACCTTGTGCTGTATCCAAATGTAGTCACAAAAACCCTCCAGGCAGTGTTTTACAGCTAGCAACCACACAAAGATCTGTTAATGCAGCTCAAATGTGGTCAAAGCTCCTGGTTGCTGTGTTCAAAATAGCACTTCATCTGATCCGTCTGGCCAAGGGCTAACCCACGTACCTGTGGAGAACGAATAAGCTAACATTCTAGAAGGCTGCAGACTCAGAGACATTCCTGGTGATGCTAAACGAGAAGCCAGAGCCAAGCTAAAGGCGGGCTGATCCGTTTGTAAAGAGATCAGACCCAAGACTTTCAAAAGTATTAAACTAGTTCAGTTTGAGCTCATTGATTCAGAGACTGTTAATAAAGTTCCACCTTAAGACCCCCCCCCTCTCTGTGACAGTTAAAAATAGATTACTGTACTACCAAGAGATGAAGGAGACATCTTTGATTGCCTGTAAGTTAATCTGGCTTTTATTGCAGTGAGCAGGAACGAGCTGACGGGAGCAGAAAAAGTCGATTATGCCCCTGTGCCCCCCCCCCCCCCCCCCCACCAAAACAAACACCCACTCCGGTCCTAAGATGTGGTCTGCTAGAAGTGCTAGAAGTCAGCTCACAGGACACCCTGAGCAGCCAAAGAGGGCACCGACACCTCACTAATCACTCCAGTAATTAGTGCAAGCGTCATAAAGCAGCGGCGTCTAGAAGAGAGCTGTTGAGTTTAGCGTTATCGTCATTACCCATCATGCTCTGGCTTGCTAATCAGCCCGTGCACCGGGCAGAGAGGCAGACAGGTAGAAAATGATCATTTTTCTAATCAGAAACGATGGGATCTCTGGTGTTATGGTGCTCTGCTCCCATGGAGGGGTAAACATTTGCAAATCAAAGTTATTTAGCTGATTAGGCTGCCCAGCAGCAATGAACACTCATAAAGCGTCAGAGAGAGCTGCAATAAAAGCTTCATGTTGGATTTTCTGTCTTCTTAATGTTGCCGAAGCAAAAGTTTGAATGATTCGCTGTAGCGTAAAGCACTTTGGAGTCCTCTCACTCAGACATGCACCATACATTTATCTGTGTGGCTCTATTCCAGCCACATGATTGGTCCAGCATGAAGCAACACCAACTATGATTGGCTGTTCATCTGTTCCGTATATGGAAGGTTTTATCACCCAGCCCCAAGTCATGTTAGCATAAGAGCCTCACATCTATAAGCTGTGTGTGTGTGTGTGTGTGTGTGTGTGTGTGTGTGTGTGTGTGTGTGTGTGTGTGTGTGTGTGTGGTCATATATTAAACCATGAGGAAAATACAAAGCAAAAGGTTTGTTCATTACAAATCCCACGGTGCTAGCTGGAGCTGAACTAAACAGCAATAAATATGAAAAAAGACCAAACGGTTCCACACCACAACAACGCCTGAAGAAGATTTATGTAACGTCAGCAGCAGCTTTCCTCACACTAACAAATCATTGTGCACAGAGACGCCTTCAACAAACATCTCCAGTCCATCAGTCCACACAAAAACTCAGAAACATATTTAACATCTGAAGAATTTATGTGTTCAGTAAAGGGCCTGCATGATGCTATGTTACACCTTCCAGAGCAACAATAGGCACAATATATGATGAAATGCTGCTGTAACTATTTTTATGACATAAGTTATTTTTGTGAGCCACTCCTTCTACCTAGGATTCAATGAATCCCGCCTCCACCCATGTAAATTCCACAATAGTACACAACTGCAGACCCAGAGACCACAGATTCATGTCATGTCCATCTCAGCTGTGACTGAGAGACCCTGAGTAGATCTCTCAGATCACTAGGCCACCAGAGAATGAAGGTTAAAGGTGCTTTGGACAACACTATATCAGCTGATAGTTTATCTTTGCAGAACACAAGGAAATTGTTTAACAACAGCTTCTGGACGGACCAATACACATCTGTCACCTCTGATTAAAAGAAAATTGTTAGGATGTTCAGGAACCACCAAGGCTCCAGCCTACGAAGAAGCTCCTGTTGAAGTTCAAATGAAGCCTGCCCACATGGACCAGACAAATGTCTTCAGGAGAAAGGTTTGATGAACTGACGAGACAGAGATTGAATGTTTGGGTGAGTCAATATGAAGCGACTGCAACATTGTCAAGCATGGTGGTGGTCGTGTCACGCTGTGGGACTGAGTAATGAGAGAGGACAACCTCCAGATCTACTCCACCTGTAGTCGTCAGCTGGATGACTGAAGCTTGAACACAACAGGGATAACCAATCCTGGTCCTGAGGGCCGCTATCCAGCATGTTTTAGTTGTTACCTGCTCCAACACACCTGACTCAGTGGCTGACTCACCTGTTCATCAAGCGCTGCAGAAAACTGCTGATTAAACCAGGTGTGCTGAAGCAGAGAACCAGGACCAGGGTGGGTTATCGCTGCAATAGGACCATGACCCCAAACACACTGACCTTCATTATCCTCGGAGCACAACTGTTGAGCCTCGCCTCGTCTACCTATGCTACACACGAGCATGATAATAAAAAGGTTCTAACTTTTATTTCACCATAACTATCAAATCATTTTAGTTCCAAAGCACATAGGTGCATGTTCTCCAGAAGGTTGTCTCCTCACTGTGAGTGCAGATACACCTGCTGCCATTCCTAAACACGCTCTGCTCGGATACCCTGACCCTGAAGTAGCCCCCTTTGTGCAGCATGGAGAGCTCACGGGCACCGATTCCACAGAGAAGTTCTGAGGGCAACACCAAATTTAGTACTTGAAGGTTTTTTCAGATTGTGTCCCTAAGAGGGTAATAACAGAGATGTGTAAGGCTCTAGGTTCACTAACTTGACCCAAGGGCAGATCAACTGGAACTTTTTCTTTAGGCACACATAAGGCCAGATGAAAACCTGGTTAGACCTCTACAAACGAACATCCTCAGTGGTGAAATCTCAGCATCCCTCTGGTGGTGGTCCCTCTGAGCACACAGTAGCTGTCATCAAATCTGTGATAATATCTGGACTCATTGAAGGTGATTCATTGTTGACGGGTTGACTATACATGCACCTGGATGTCGGAGTAATTGTTCCACCTTGAATCTCTGAATTACCCACAGCACCGACCACGCCAGCAGCCCAACCACTGCTCAGCTGAGTGACGCTGTAAATAAACCACGGGGCAAACCGGAACAGGAGTCGTGGACGGAGAGGTTCCAGTGCTGCAGCGAGAGCTGACCTATTGAATGTTACATGACCAGCAGAAGCAGCGAAACACCAGGCCTTCCTGAAACCTTCTGCCATTTGGTTCCATCAGTAATGGATCTGGATCGGTCTACCGAATGAGCCGATTCATCCTCAACCAGGCCAGCCCCGGGAAAAACCTGCACCCTCACATCTTCTTGGTTCACTGATTCTAATCAGCTCCTCTCTCTGTTGTACATCAAGTTAAGAGACTCCAGGTTGCAGGATTGAGGGATAATAACACACGACTGAATTCCATTCTTTAGTGATGAAAACACAAGCTGAACAGAATCTAAAAATACTCCTCATTCTTTATTTTCACCCATTAGGCTCTGGTAAGAGGCACAGTGTGGGTGGATGGAAGGCTGGGCTGGGAGCTGGGGGTGGTGACTTTATTTATTTTATTTAACCTTTATTTATCCAGATGAGTCGATGGAGAACTCATTCTCATTTACAACGACGATCTGGCCAAGAGGCAGCAGCAACAGACACATAGTTAGCTTTACACAAACAGATAAGATAAAAAACAGATGAGATAAAAAAAATTAAGGGTGCACCGATTGCAGTTTTTGGCTGATCACCGATCTTGAGAAAAATCTGACTTGCCGATACCGATTTTATCTTAACTAAAAGCAGATTATGTCAATGTTTCAATTTCCTTTTATTGAGAAAACCAATATGAATCCTCATGAAACACCAGTTTCAACTGGACATGAGGTCATGTTCTCAAATATAAATGAACATATTTAGCATTGCTGTTTGAGCTACAAAATCACATTTGTTCCTTTAGACTTTTGTTTTTCTAATTTTGAAAACAAAACTTTTGTACCTGTTTTGACACACTTGTCCAAAAAAGTTATTCTATAGCAATGATTTGCTTTAACATTAATTAGGGGTGCACCGATTGCGGTCTTTGGCTGATCACCGATCACCGATCTTGAGAAAAACCTGAGATCAAGGCCGATAAATCGGTTGGCCGATCGATCGGTGCACCCCTAAAAAAATGCAGATAAAGATAAGATAAAACAGCTAGACATAAAAACAAAGGACTGTTCTCATATATAATATGTACAAGCCATCAAAACAGATGGTGACACCCTGAGAGATTTAAGGACATGAGCTGAACGGATAATATCCGTGCGCACAGCTTAAATGTTTTTGTGTTTTTTAAAGCCCCTCTCCTGAGAATTATCTGTTTTCACCTGGAAGTTTCCATCATCCACAAAGAACCGGGTGTGTGAAAACGATCTGTGTGTTTCAGCTAGACGTACGTTCATGTTCACCTATGTACCAGCCCCTTTCATCCAGCTAGCTGTTAACTAACCACACGTGCAGGTTCTTGGTCTGTGGGATGAAGCCGGAGAAACCTCACACACACATAAGGAGAACATGCCAACAACACAGAGGAAGGTTTTGAACCAGCAACCTTCTCACTGCAAGGCAGTTGTGTTACCATCATGCCACAAAACGCTGGACAGAATTGAATAAACTCTACGAAGCAACCAGCAGGTCTAATGAACAAAACCTTTGTGAACTTTTCAGATCTTTAGCTTAAATTTGAGTTTTCAGTATTTAACCTGATGACTGTCTGGCATGAAGCACCAGCCAGGCTTTAGCTAAGCTCTCCAGTAGGTTAGCACTTACAACTGCTAACCTACTGGAGTCAATCCAACACAAAGTAGCCACAACTAATCATATCCAGTTTTATTTAATGACTTAATCTGGGTTTTGCTGCTTGAGGAGGAAAACCATCTAGAAAACAGAGTTAACTTTGCTAAAGAGCTCAGCTCTGAAATAAACCATCAAACACAACAGGCTGTAAATAATTCAGTCATTATTATCCAACACAAACATCTCAGCTAAAGAACAATTACCTCTAGAAACACCTTTAACCTAAATAACAACAAACAACAAACCACGGTTTAGCTACCAGCAGCAGCAGGAACACATTCTGGGCCAGGCCCTGCCAGGTGCCTCATCCACATCTTACCTGCTGCCTCTCGGATGTTTTAGCTCTTTGATTGTGAACACACATCCAAGCTCTTCACTGCTGCTGCTCCCTCTGGGCTGCAGAGCTGTCCTTCTCCTTTAGAGTCCCCATGAAACAAGGGCCTGACATGATGGTTCCTACTGAGCATCTTCCAAGCTTTACAACATAGAAATGGTACAAATCTTTGAATTTTACTGAAATTAAAATGTGTTTAGTTTCATAATTAAAGGTCAACTCAAACACAAAATGCTAACACCACACATTGTGTCAAATCTTTGCTTCGACATTGGCCTGGTCAGCTGGTC
Source organism: Aphyosemion australe (assembly GCA_006937985.1). Lineage (NCBI taxonomy): Eukaryota > Metazoa > Chordata > Actinopteri > Cyprinodontiformes > Nothobranchiidae > Aphyosemion > Aphyosemion australe. The sequence goes on along the minus strand of SSNS01000324.1, from coordinate 368,613 downwards.
AGCACATAAACCACTGGACTGATGTTATGAAAGCTGAAGGAATGGAAGGCCTGTCATCGGACTCTTGGTAACCATCTGGTCGCATCATAGAGGTTTGTTGAATGATCCATCCAGATGTAGTCAGACCTTCTGAAGGAAACTTGACCAACAAACTGCAATGTTCCTATTTGATTTGATTTATTGATTATAAAGCCCCTTTCTGCCACCAGTCAAGGGAACCCAAGGCGCTGACATATGGTATAGAGTGTGAGGAGATAACAGTATTTCCACACAATCCTGTCTTGTCGGACCGTTTTATGATAACTTTTGAGTTTATTATAACCGAGCTCTCCAGACATGAAAGTAAATTCCACTATAGTCGATCTTTATCTGATAACGCTGTAGCAAACTTTAAAGCTACTGTTCCATCTTTACTGTCTTCAGAATCTCAGAGGAACTTAGCAGAGGGCAACTGTTTCATTTCTAGCCCTTCACTAATTGACGGTCTAGTTCATAGTGTTACTTCCTCTTTACGTGTGGCATTAGACAATGTTGCCCCTTTAAAAAAGAAGGTCATTAAGCACAGGAAGTTGGCTCCCTGGTTTAATTCTGAACTGCGTACTTTAAAACAAAACTCTAGAAAACTGGAGAGAACATGGCGCTCTACACACCGGGAAGAGTTCTACTTAACCTGGAAAAATAGTCTAGTGCTTTATAAAAATAAGCTTCGACAAGCTAGAACTGCATATTATTCGTCACTAATTGAGGAGAATAAGAATAATCCTAAATTTCTTTTCAGTACAGTTGCTAAACTTGCACAGAACCATAGCTCTGAGCCAGCTATTCCCTTAGCCTTCAGCAGCAACGACTTTATGGAATTCTTCACTAATAAAATAGATTCTATTAGAAACAAAATCATCAGCATCCTCCCCAACACGACTTCTTCTTCCTCAGTAAGTGAGGCAGCATCTGAGGTAACTGTAGAACCTCATCTGTGTTTGAACTGTTTTGATGCAGTTGAGCTTTCAGAGTTATCAAAAATATTAGCTTCATCTAAACCTCCAACTTGTATTTTAGACCCAATCCCAACCAAATTATTTAAAGAAACATTTCCTGTGGTTACTGCCCCCATTTTAGATATAATTAACCTATCCTTAGTAAATGGATACGTACCGCAGGAGTTTAAGGTTGCTGTAATTAAACCTCTACTTAAGAAACCTTCTCTGGATCCAGATGACCTAATGAATTATAGACCAATATCTAATCTCCCATTTTTATCTAAAGTCCTGGAGAAAATAGTGGCCAATCGAGTATGTGAGCATCTAAACACTAATGATCTGTTTGAGGAATTTCAGTCAGGTTTTAGAGAGCATCACAGCACTGAAACCGCATTAGTGAAAGCTACAAATGATATTCTCACGGCCTCAGATAAGAATCTTGTGTCTGTTCTGGTCTTGTTGGACCTCAGTGCTGCTTTTGACACAGTCCATCACAATATTCTCTTAGAAAGGCTTGAACATGTTGTAGGGATCAAAGGAACAGCGCTAGGCTGGTTTAAATCTTATTTATCTGACAGATTTCAGTTTGTTCATGTACATGAGAAATCTTCTTCATACTCTAGAGTTACTTGTGGAGTACCACAGTGTTCTGTGCTTGGACCAATTCTTTCTGTCCTTTTCCAAAGGAGAATAAAAAAAAGCTTGAGATGGAACATCTAGTTTTTGAGCAGGTCCTCCTACCAAACAACAAATAAAGTACAAGATAGCAGAGTCCATAGGCAGCATACAACAAAAAAGTGAAGAAGAAAAAGAAAGAAGAGAAGAATATATATATATATATAAAGCTGGCATATAAAAAGCTCTTAATTATCAAGCTCCATCATACATCAGTGATCTGATTGTTCCATGTGTTCCTAACAGAGCACTTGGTTCTCTGGTGGTTCCTAGAATATCTAAAACATGATGGGAGACAGATCTTTTAGTTATCAGGCTCCTCTCCTGTGGAACCAGCTCCCAGCTTTAGTCCGTAAGGCAGACATATGGTCAACTTTTAAAGATATATTGGCCAGACTCAGCATGAAAATTGTAAAAATTCTGTTTAACTACACTTCAGCATCTATAAAAAAAATAAACTGGATTCAGTTTTTCATTTAGTTAAGTGATAAATCATTATAGAAAATCAAAATTCTCTCCTCTAAACACTGAAAAGCGTTGGTTCTGCATATGTTTCTCAAATACGTCTTAGGAGGCACAGCTGCTGGTGCTACTATGTGATTAGCTGTGTTTTGTTCTACTTTGTGCTCCGAATGCTTACGGATAATCACGTTTACAGCTGCAGCATAAAGTCACAGCCATATGTTGGAGTCCTACACGCATTTCTAACTAACGTAGCAACATTAAAGTCATAAAACTGTTTGTGAGGAGAATCCACAACACTAGCTTCAGTCTTAACTGCAGTGACCATTACAGCACAACTGATGCACAGACTGCAGGGGCTAGTCAGGGCTGTTCACTCAGAGGTTTGATCTAAATAATAATCTACACATTCCAACTATGAATCCATCTGGAACCGCTACCAGTCCTTCTGGACTCCTGCCAAGTCCTGTTAGCATGACAGTAGCCACACGGCTAACCGTGTTAGCAATCTGCTGTGTTCCTTTAAAAGGAAACTTTTAACTAACTGGCATAATGAACTGAACTCAGTGCACTGATGAGTAGCTTCAGTTGGAATGTTTATCTTGAGATGTGTCTTGAGACGACTCTTGTTGTGATTTGGCGCTATAGAAACAAACGGAATCACACAAACAAGCCCTACATACGTTGAAAAGGGATTAACAATAATAGCAACACAAATAAGAGCAAAGGTTACATTTAAAAAGTAAAACTTGTTAAACAATCTGTGGCCTTAAAACAAAAATACAATAAAACCTGAAATATTCTGATATTAAAAACAATCAACTGCCTAAAGAAGATTAGAACCAGCAATACCAACAGATTAAACTAACTATGACCATGATAAAGACCCAAAACACCACTTTAACGCACACACTCACACACCCTTTTGTACAGCACACATATTTAGTCTATTTAGTATACCTGCATTCACATTTAGACATTAATGAATATAACAGTGGAATTGAACTCGCAACCTTCCTCCTGAGCTGCGGTGCTCTCTCTGAGTTCACCTGAGCTCACCTTTCATCCAGCACACACTAACAGACAGGTAACCCACGGCTGCACAGGGAGACTGTTCAGAAACACTTCTGCTCCGTTTCCATTTAAATTGCGGCTTGGGTGCATTTTTTAACGTGTTCCATTTTCTTTGATGCTGTAGGTTTGGCTTGTTTGTCCCAGAAAAGCTGAGCTGAGCCACAAACAGAACAGTCTCAACCAACTGTAGGTGCTGAACTGGAACATGATGTTTTATTTTATTAAAACAGCTCCGATGTGGGAGTCAGCCTGTTCTTTCATTTTGGGTTTTATTTACGATCATCTGATAAAACAATGAACCTAAAACGTTCATGTTCAACTTTATATAGCACCTTCACATGGCCCACCATCGTAGCAGCAAAAGTTACACATAAAAACATTAAAAAAATACATGGAATAAAACAAAAAAATAGTTAAGGATCAAGCACAGTGCCCACAGTTCCAACAAGTTGGGATCAAGAAACAAACAGCAGCCACCCACTAGCATAGTCCATTGTGACTAAAAGCCATTGAGTATAGGTGTGTTTCTAGACGGCTCTTAAAGGTGCTGAGCAAAGGGGCCTGCTTCACGTCTGCCGGCAGATCATTCCAGAGCCTCAGTCCCAGGACCGAGAAGGCGCAACTCCCTTGTGATTCGAGTCTGTGCTTGGGCACTATCATCAGTCCCTGCTCAGCTGACCGAAGGGGGCGCTATTGGGTGTACGGGTGAGTCTGATCAGACAATTAACGAGGAGCCACCCTTTTTAAGGACTTAAAAACTAACAAGAGTACTTTGAAGGTGATTTAATAAGAAACTGGAAGCCAGTGTAAGGCCGCTAGTACTGGCTAGTACCGCTAGTACTGGCTAGTACTACTAGTACTGGCTAGTACTACTAGTACTGCTAGTACTTTATCCTTTTATGGAATCCTAGGTCTTTTAGTTAAAGCCTGATGTGACTAACGTCTGATTTTAAAAGACTTAATAAAACTTTATAAGATGACATATAAAACCAGAATAGTCTCCAAGCACAATCAAGTAGCTTGTTTCAGGAAGACCCAAAGCAGGACCAGAGTAAATGAGCAGTCAGATCAGGAGAAGACAAGGAGCATGCAGCTTGGTTCATGTAGCTACCAGATCAGATGGTGGAAGATCTGACAGCACAGTCATTACAGCTTCTCAAGCAGCCAGGAAACAACAACGATTGTCTTCCTACATAATAATTATCTCAGCCTCATGCCTGTAAGCAGATAATATTTCAGAAGGCGTTTTGATAAGAAGCTGAAATGCATCAGAGCATTTTTTCCATTTGGTGATTTGACTCAAAACAGGTGAAAAGGAGAACCATAGAATCCAAGCAACATAGTGGCTTCACTATAAAACAAAACAGGCAAGCAGACATTAACCCTAACCCCTTAGCAATGAGGGTGTCCTACTTCTAAGGCGTGTCCTACACCAGGGGCGTGTCCTACATTTAATGCGTGTCCTACACCAGGGGCGTGTCCTACATCTAAGGCGTGTCCTACACCAGGGGTGTGTCCTACATCTAAGGCGTGTCCCACACCAGGGGCGTGTCCTACATCTAAGGCGTGTCCTACACCAGGGGTGTGTCCTACATCTAAGGCTTGTCCTACACCAGGGGCGTGTCCTACATCTAAGGCGTGTCCTACACCAGGGGCGTGTCCTACATCTAAGGCGTGTCCTACACCAGGGGCGTGTCCTACATCTAAGGCGTGTCCTACACCAGGGGCATGTCCTACATACCATACCATACCATACCAAATTTATTTGTATAGCACATTTAAAAACAGCATGTCAGCTGACCAAAGTGCTGTACAGAGTAAAAGCATTAAACCTAAAAACCCTAAAGGTTAAAAATTCACCGTCGTACATATAAAAAACATATAAAAACAGTCAAAAAATAAAAACACAAAAAATAAAAACCATAAAAATAAAACAGCATCATCCAAGGCGTGTCCTACACCAGGGGTGTGTCCTACATTTAATGCGTGTCCTACACCAGGGGCATGTCCTACACCAGGGGTGTGTCCTACATCTAAGGCGTGTCCTACACCAGGGGCGTGTCCTACACCAGGGGTGTATCCTACATCTAAGGCGTGTCCTACACCAGGGGTGTGTCCTACATCTAAGGCGTGTCCTACACCAGGGGTGTATCCTACATCTAAGGCGTGTCCTACACCAGGGGTGTGTCCTACATCTAAGGCGTGTCCTACACCAGGGGTGTATCCTATATCTAAGGCGTGTCCTACACCAGGGGTTTGTCCTACATCTAAGGCGTGTCCTACACCAGGGGTGGGTCCTACATCTAAAGCGTGTCCTATACCAGGGGTGTGTCCTACATCTAAGGCGTGTCCTACACCAGGGGTGTGTCCTACATCTAAGGCGTGTCCTACACCAGGGGCGTGTCCTACATCTAAGGCGTGTCCTACACCAGGGGTGTGTCCTACATCTAAGGCGTGTCCTACACCAGGGGCGTGTCCTACACTAGGGGTTTGTCCTACATCTAAGGCGTGTCCTACACCAGGGGTGTGTCCTACATCTAAGGCGTGTCCTATACCAGGGGTGTGTCGTACATCTAAGTTAATCTGTTAACCCTAACCCTAATCTTTGGTTTTTATTTATCTTAATTTATATTTTGTGGTCCTTGTTTGGGTCAATAATGTTTTTAATTCTTTTGTGTGTGTGTGTACAGCACTTTGGTTCACCTTCTGGCTGTTGGAAAGTGCTTTATAAATAAAGCCGATGATGATGATGATGATATCTCAATGTTTTCATGATAAACTCTAACATGAGACTGTGCTCCAACCTGTCCAATAATCCAACATTTCACATGAAGCATAAAGCAGCTGCTAACATTGGCCCTGCCCTAATCTACCTCTACACGACAGGTCCTTGATTCCTGCCCATCCTGGTGTTTCTCTGAACTTCAGGCTTATTTAGACCAGCTGATTTTTAAAGTTAGAGTTCATCCTAGAAGTTATTGAGCTCAACATCTGGAGGCACAACAACAGTAAATACATTTTGGTGTTGGATTTAATACTATCCTGCCTAAATCGTTTGCTGTGAAAAAGAAACTTTCATAAACACTAACAGGGAGAGCGTCAGAGGTTATGGTGTTTAAAGCTTTCTGACTCAAACTGATGATAACTAGTCACAAATCTGCTTTAAACTGGAACCACTTTAAACCTTGATGAAAGCAGCCGAGTAAAGAGAAAACCAAAAAACCGCTGGAGCATTTAAAAGGCTCCACACCGTCGGGCTCACTCCATCATGCTGCACCATTATTACAGCAGCCCTCCCATTTCACACTCCCCAGTCATTCTCATTAAAGCCTCTTAATTGTTTCTCTGACCTCTATACGAAACGACCCAATCAAATTAATGTTCTTATTTGCATTGTTCGCCTGTCGTGGGAATATCGTTTTAGGAGCTGACAGACATCTTATTTAAACGGATGGAAAAAGTTCCTTACAAAGACTGGAGCATCAGTAAAAACAAAAATAACTGACTTGTGTTGGCAGCCAGAATCATTACGTGGACATGATCAACCCCCACATAAGACATAGCAGCAGGCAAGTTTGATCTGGAGTCATATTCTCTGTAAAAAGTTCTACAAAATAAAACAGATGAGTGAATAATTACAAACATCCCAGTGGGAAAGTCTTTCACATTACAGGAAGTGACTGTATGAGCCGTCGTGAGTCCACCCCCCACCCTTTCATAACCGACTCAGGGACAAAGAAAACGTCCAGACTGGTGTGATCAAAGTAAATCCCTCAAATGAAAAATTCCTTGAACCTTTTTTTCTGACTGACAGAGAAAAAATTGAAATTTGTGCAAACAAAGAAACTCCAGCCTTGGTAATGCTGATTGACAGTTCTCTTTGAGAGGAACATGATTCATATTTGTAGAAAACCTGTTGCAGCTGCATAGCAAGAACATGCGAGGA
>SSNS01000324.1:351479-356479 GCA_006937985.1 Aphyosemion australe | reverse complement strand
TGTTGCTGCTACTGCTGCTGCTGTTGCTACTGCTGCTGCTACTGTTGCTACTACTGCTACTGTTGCTACTGCTGCTGCTGTTGCTGCTGCTGCTACTGTTGCTACTGCTGCTGCTGTTGCTACTGCTACTGTTGCTACTACTGCTGCTGTTGCTACTGCTACTGTTGCTACTGCTGCTGCTGTTGCTACTGCTGCTACTGTTGCTACTGCTACTGTTGCTACTGCTGCTACTGTTGCTACTGTTGCTACTGCTGCTACTGTTGCTACTGCTGCTGCTGCTACTGCTGTTGCTGCTGCTACTGTTGCTACTGCTGCTACTGTTGCTGCTGCTACTGTTGCTACTGCTGCTACTGCTACTGTTGCTACTGCTGCTGCTGCTACTGTTGCTACTGCTGCTACTGTTGCTGCTGCTACTGTTGCTACTGCTGCTACTGTTGCTACTGCTGCTGCTGTTGCTACTGCTACTGTTGCTACTGCTGCTGCTGCTACTGTTGCTACTGCTGCTGCTGTTGCTGCTACTGCTGTTGCTACTGCTGCTGAAGAATGCACGAATGATGCTGGCTGTAACACGAGGTCCATTTTATTTTCACTTTAACCACAATCAAGATAAAACAGAATTAAGAGACATCATTGTTTAAATCAACAGTTTTTACCCTAATAAGCACGTCCTAATAGCCTAAGGTGGCGGTCAGACAGGATGCACACCAACACAACACCTCATCGACTGGTTTGTTGTGTTTTTACAAACTCATTTCAAAATGATTTCCTTCATTAAGAGTCACATTTCATAACTGGTTCCTATTATCAGAATATAAAAATCTATCATAATGACTGTTTTTTTTCTTCCTAAGTATTCATTTGTACCCTTGTTTGTAAATCTGATAGCATTTATGATAAATGAGCCGCACTTGTATAGCACCTTTCAGAGTCAGAACCCCCCAAAGTGCTTTACACTACAGTGTATCATTCATCCATTCACACGCTGGTGATGATGAGCTACAATGTAGCCACAGCTGTCCTGGGACGCACTGACAGAGGCGAGGCTGCTGAGCACAGGCACCACCGGTCCCTCTGACCACCACCAGCAGGTAAGGTGTGTTAAGTGCCTTGCCCAAGGGCACAACAGCAGAGTTCTCTACTGGGAGTTGGGATCAAACCTACAGCCCCCTGATTACTGGACAACCTGCTGTACCTCCAGAGCTACATCTGCCCCCATCATGACATCTAGTCTATCAGCCCGGTCTTTTATGCTTTTTCCTATTTCTTATTAATTGTAATTATTAATTCATTTGAATGAGAACAATGCACATTAATGAATATTTCTGTAAATTCACCGGTTTTAGTTTTAATCCATAGACCCTGGGCAAGATATAACAACCCAATATCCTAAAAGAAATAAAAATATTAAAATATTATCAGTTAAAATGTAGTTATGATCGCAAAGTCTGGAGGTTTTCTGCTTACTTTTCTTCCCAGAGTGATTTGTGCAGACGTTTACTGCTGTCTTTGCACCACAGCGGTTTTTACTTCCTGGCAGCAAGAATGCACATATTTGCAACTTTCAGGATAGTCCAATTTTCTAAATCCTATTTACAAAATCCCAATGAGTCTTGTAATCTGTCATTTTTGGTCCTTATCTCACTGGTAGGTGCAGCTTCCTTGGGAGCCTAAGACAAGGTATTAAGAGGTAAATCTGGTGCTGAATGCCTGAAAATGTGAGATATGTTGAGATTCTTCAAATCCTGCAGTCTGATCCCAGCTTAAGGAGCTATTCCTCATCCCCCTCGTCTCCCAGGGTATTGGTCCGTTTGTCTCTGACTGCCCGTGTTTAACAGGACAGTGCTGTCACATCAGTCTCTTTATTAGTTGCTTCTGGGAATGATAACTGTTCGTTTTCTGATGTCTGACCAGCAGTGGAGAGAATAACTTTCTCACTGAGATGCCTCTACCTGTGGTTTTGACATTGATACCTGCAGTGATGACATTTCTAGCTGCAGTGATAATATTTGCTCTTAAGAGATAACTGTTCTACCCACGGTGAAAATGTTTCAACCCATGATGACATTTGTGGCTCACATTCTCGTCACTAAAAAGATCTTTAAAGGCATTTATCCAATTCAACAGACGAGTTGAAAGAAAAAGGGATAAACATTTTAAAGCATGGGGCTAAATCAACCGCTAACAAACCACATGCAGCTCATAATAAAATACACCGTCCACAAGCAAGAGAAAGCCAGGAAGAAAAAGAAAAGAGAAACGTGAAAATAGTTTGTCCAGTACAGCGAATAGCAGGGTGACGGCAGCCTCCACAGATGCACAGTAGAACCCACTAAGTATGTTTAATGAAATGCAAAATTCTGTTTGTGCCTCGTAGACAAGAGGAAGAAGAAAAAATAAACTTTCCCTCTGGCTTTCATCTGATTCTCTCCACTCAGCCTAGTTTTCTGTGGATAACAAAACAGAATTAAACTCTGACTTAATGCTGCTCTTCACCTTAAACAAGGCCAAGAAGCATCAATTATTTTACAATTTTCAGTTAAATGCAGAAAGTCTGATTTAAGAAAACTGTAGAAAAAGACAAATGTATAGTCGTACAACCATGGAGAGACACTGAGCTATAGTTAATTACAACGTGCCTCTTTTCAAGAAACAATGAACTTAACCCAAAAACAGTTATAACAGTTTCTACTGCATTTCAGCCACAACATGACCCGCTGACAGAATTTCATTGATCTTCTCAGTGACAGCAGTGAGGGGGTGGACATCACTCTGTTGTCATGATTGAGGTTTAAATCCTTCTAACCTGCAGAGATCCACCTATTCACTGTGACTTTGACAAAGATCTTTACAGGCAAGGACATCATGAAGTTGCATCCAGGTCATTTATCAGATCAGAAGAAAGGGTTACGGTTTAAGCACAGACCACACTGTGAGAACTCCAGAAAGGTGGCACACTGTCTGGTCCAAGGCCCAATTTCAATACTCGCACTGCGCCCTGCACCCTTCTGTGAAGTGCGCTTAGAGAAAGTGCGCAGCAAGGCTTCGAGTGCGTAGTACACAAGTGTGCAAATAATTGCCGAATTGGGACAGTGAGCATTACGTCATCGACCGCAACGCATGCTGGGATGCCAGACGCTGTTTGTGCTTTTTAAAAAATCTTTATCAACAGCTTTCAAACACACAAACAATTATTTGATTAAATTTAAATGAATTGCTGTCCACATTTATATCTTAGTCTAAAACATTCAGAGCATGAATAAATATCATTATCGTTTTAAATTAACTTCTTTCACTTGAAAATACATGTTTTCAGAAAAGGCACTTGACCCTATTGCTCCACCTTCTTCTCAAAATTCCCACGCAGCAATGAGTTGTGGGTAATACCCTTGCCCGAAGTCCGCATCGCTGCGGACTTGGGTGAAGTGCGGATTAAGGGTGCAAAAGGGGCGTGGTCAACTTCCTCACTTGAGCATCGGGACACCCTACGCACTCGCACCCCTGGCCGGGAACGCGCAATTAAAGGACGCAAGGGTGCAAGTGCGAGTATTGGGATTGGGCCCAAGATTTCAGTCAGCCAAGCTGCGCAGCGTCTCACTGTAGCAGTACATGCTAACGTCAAGAGCACACCCTCAAAAAACATGCGTCACTAAAAGCCGACAGCTAACCAAAGCAACGAGAGAAAAAAGCACTGCCTTTAACACTTCTTTTATTAAACTTTCAACCAAACTCCCAAAAGGAGCGGTCCACATGTTCCTGCGTGTAGCTTGATGCTAATGCTACTCTCGTGCTGCACTCCTGTCACTAGCTGTTCGCGTCAATCCCTGGGTGTGTTTTCATCGGTCGACTGCAGACGGGAGTCGTACGTTATCTAGCAGTGCTTTAAGACTGTTGGAGGCTGACTTTGGTCGTGAGACGGCTCAAAAAGCTGTCGCAGAGCCCGTCACACTGGATGGCCACAGACTTGCAAATCACCCTCACGTTCACCATTTTTTGTCACGATTCTGTTCATGAGAGATTTGTCTAGGATGGCCGAAAAACACACAGTGTGGTCCGGGCTTAAGCAGAGTTTAGAGGTCGGATAATTAGTTTGCATCAGTACATTTTTTTGCTGAGCTCAATATAGTTTTAGTGAGGATTCTACACAAAGTTTTATAAATGAGGCCCCTGATCATCATGTTAAAGTTAAAGTCAAAGTCCCAAGTCCTCATCACACACCGGTGAAATTACATCTCTGCATTTGACCCATCGCCATGGTGGGGAGCGGTGAGCTGCAGCTGCGCTCGGGAACTATTTGGTGGTTTAACCCCCCAATCCAACCTCTTAGTACTGGGAATCGAACCCCGATCTCACCCGGGGCGGAAGCTCTACCACTAGGCCACCAGAGCTGATTGTTGGGTCAAGGTCCAGGAAAGTCCCCAGACCTTAATCCCTCTGAGATCTTGTGGTCCATCCTCCAGAGGCAGCAGGACAAACACCAACATCTGATGATGAAAATGACTGACAGCATGTCAGGGTCCACAGAGGTCTATGGACTCTTACCTAAACTTACTGCAACTGTAAATAAAGGCCCTTGAAATGCTTGTAGTTCTACTTCAGTAACCATGGAAACGTCCAAGAAAAGATCTACAACACTGAAGACCAACATGCTACTGATCAATGTGTGACTAAATCAGAAGTATGGATGCTACTCCATTGTACTCTCCTCAGCTCTCCTCCAGCTGCCAGCAGGATGTTTAGAGGACACAACCCCCACTATAACCCCCATTTTGTCTGACAGGAAATATGCTCAGGTGTGAATCTCTTTTACTCTATGGGATGTCCTCAGAGTCCACATGCCAACAACTGCTAAATTAAACTTCTCCCCCACTTCTTCAGGCAAAGAAGGGCTCCTCCATGGCAGCTCCCTGTCCTTCATGCAGACACCTCCTAGCTCCAACCAGCTGGCTGGGTGAACATTGGAAACCAGTGTTCCCTAAAGCCCAGTGCAATTGCCCTGTTAT
>SSNS01000324.1:314648-322148 GCA_006937985.1 Aphyosemion australe | reverse complement strand
TCTCAGGCCCCTGGAGCAGGTTAGGGTTAGGGGCTATCTGTGATGCTCTAATCACTTTCCTCATCTCACAAGACTTTCTCTCCTGCAGGAGTCGTTATTTCCATACTCAGAACTCTTCCATGCTGTCATTTTTTCTGTTTGTCTCTGCTGGAAGATAGGTCAAGGTCAAGGTCAGCTTTATTTCTATAGCACACTTACTGTTGCTCACGCAACCCAAAGTGCTGTACATAGCAAAACCACATAACACACACCCAAGAAAATGAACATGTTAAAAAAATAAAAAGTACACAATAAAAATAATAAAACCATGAATAAAATGAGAGGTTGAATAAAACAATAACTACACGCTCCAATAATAAAAACACAATAAAACCAGATAAAAAGTAAAAGAATAGCTAGACAGATCAGCCAACATTAAAAGCCAGGTCAAAGAAATAATAATAATAATAATAATTCATCGAATTTATATAGCGCTTTGTTAGGACACTCAAAGACGCTGCATGCACTCACACATTCACACACTGCTGATGATGGTAAGCTACTGGGTAGCCACAGCCGCCCTGGGGTGGTCTGACAGAGGCGAGGCTGCATCATTGCGCCATCGGCCCCTCTGACCACCACCAACAGAGGCAATTCGGGTTAAGTGTCTTGCCCAAGGACACAACGACAGTGACAGACCGAGTGGGACGCGAACCCGCGACCTTCCGATTGCGGGGCGTCCACTTAACTCCTATGCCACCGTCGCCCCATAAATAAGTCTTAAGCAACGACTTAAACTGCTCCAAACTCTGAGAGGTCCTAAGCTGTAAGGGAAGACTGTTCCAGAGCCGAGGGCCAGCCACTGAAAAAGCTCCATCTCCTCGGGTCCTCAGACGAGCCTTTGGGATAACTAACAGGGACTGGGAACTGGACCTCAGATTCCTGCCAGGAGTGTAGGTTGTCAGCAGATCGTCTATGTAGGGTGGGGCTAGGCCATGGAGGGATTTAAAAACAAAAAGCAGTCATTTAAACTGGATCCTGTAATATACAGGAAGCCAGTGAAGGGAAGCGAGCACCGGAGTGATGTGATCATGCTTCCTAGTACCTGTTAAAAGTCGGGCTGCTGCATTTTGAACCAGCTGTAAGCGATTTAAAGAGGATTGTGCCAGGCCATAATACAGGGAATTAAGATAGGACTTTATTTTATTTTTATCTGTGAACCTGCAATGCAAACACATTTATCAGGATCCTGTTGGGAAAGGAAACTACAGAATTCTGGTTTTGAGGCTAACCCCTAACCCTAACCCTAAAGACCTTTAATGAACTAATGCTGAAGGTTGATTTTCTTCATTGTGACGTGTGTTTCTGTGTAAAAGTTACAAATAAATCCCGTCTCACCAAACGTGGCTGGGTTCCTCCAAACACACCCACGTCACCCCGCTCCTCTTCCAGCTTCACTGGCTGCCGGTTAACTTCAGGGTTCATTTCCAGATCCTGGTTCTGGTTTTTAGGGCCTTCCATGGACAAGCACCATCATACATTGGTGATCTTCTCAGTCCCTACACCCCCAGCAGGTCCCTGAGGTCCAGTGATCAAAGCCTACTGGTTGTGCAGCGCACCAGGCTAAAGACCAAAGGGGACAGATCATTTGCTGCTGTGGCCCCCAGACTCTGGAGCTCTCTCCCCCTGAGCCTGAGATCAGTGGACTCAGTGGTCTCCTTTAGGAACTCACCTGGCCGCCTGGGTCTGATTGCTTTGGTGCGAGGCTCTAGCAGCGCTGGCTCTCTGTGGGAGACCACAGAAACACCGCAGCTTGGTGAGTCGCAAACCTGCATTAGCTTCGGTTAGCTCAGTTAGCTCAGTTAGCTCGAGTTTCGGTACCCAGCCCTACCAACAGGTTCTAATTCAACCCAGTTTGGACCAGCAGCGTTTTACCACATTCAACCAGCAAATTAAAGTACAGAAATATAAATTTACTTACCAAAATAAATGGAGCAGACTTGTTGGATGGTCTGTTAGTGTAAATACCACAGCTAGCCCTCTTTGTCCAATAATTCCATGATTAACATTCGAACACGAACACAGAGGACACAGCGAAAGTTCAGAGAGTTGAAATGGCCGAACATCGATTATTCACGTGAGGCTGAGGCCTTCCCCAGAGCTAGCCGCTAGCGCTAGCTCTGACGCTCATGCTAGCTGTCAATCAAATCTAATTATTCATGATTTCAAGCATTTAATTACACCTAATCGGAAGAGGTACAAAACATTCACCCCCTCAGAGTTGTCATGACTGTAAACTATTCCTATTCAACCTAGAATGGTTTTTTGAACCAGGCTGTAAACATGTTTATTTCTGCTGTGAAGTTGGCATTTTTAACATGGGAGTCAATATGGACCTTTTTCACGCTTCCGGGGTTTTTAACCGGAAATACGTCAGTGCAGCGGAAAACAAGAATTATTGCAGCATTACTTAAAGGAGTCAGCACCTGAAATCTTCACTTTTCCACTTGAAAACATGTCTATAATGGCTTCCTAATGATGTTTCACTGGCTGAGAAGCCAATATTTAACATAGAAGCGTTTGTTTAATCTTGCCTTCTTCAACCAGCTCACATGCACCCCACGAGCTCCAAAACGAGAACTTGAGCTCTGGCCTATATGTCGACACAAAGGTCGAATATAAACAAATATGAACCAGCAGCGAACAAACCAGCACAACAAAGCTCATTTCATAACGTGAAACGCATAAATGATGTCTTACCGTTGACGACTCATGTTATAATCCGTGTTACGGGAGACAAAACTCCGATCGGTTTGTGTATTCCAGCTTCACAACAGCATAAGAGCCGATGCCTGGCTGTTAGCTTGCTTTGTCCCAACTCAACAACAAGCGAGGGCGCCATTACGCACGAGGCTCGGGCTCGTACGTACACGGTTAGATCCCGTAGGTCACTGCCAGGTCGGGTTCAGTTAGAACTTTTGTTGTTTTGGAGCGAGACGCTGAAGCTGCTTCCTGCTTCCTGCTTCCTTCCACCAATCACCACGCTCCTCAGTCCCGCGCGCGTCCGAGACAGCCGAAATGTCGCGTGTGATCTCGCGAGAAAATATGCCCTTCACAATAAAGGATTAAAAAATCACATTTTTAATTTATTTTTCCAATAGAATTTATTTTAATGGTCTAAAGGACTATAATAGGACGTAGACATCCACGGTGTTATAAGTGATGACTCCTGTAAGGGGATCAGTCTGTTTTTCTCATGCTCTGAAGCAGCCCTATCTCCATTTCCATTCGTTTCCAACATCTACCGATGAAAGACAAAAGTGTCTAAGGGCGATCACGCGTGAGGAGAGGCTCAATTTTGTTAATTAAAGGGGAAATCCTTAGTCTGCAGCAGACACTTCACGGCTATGTTTTCGTGCTGGGGCTAAGTGTTAGCCGTCTTAACTCGGATGCGGTACCATGTCTATTCTCCTGGAGTAACTTCACCCCAGCAGTCTACATGTTCGGTAACACAAACGGTAGTTTGTCCAGCACAGCCAGAGCCAGGAGCTAGAAAAGGCAAAGTAGTTGACAAGGCTGGACCATGATGATGCTACGTTAGCCCCCGCAGGTAAGTTCTCCAAAGCTAACTCTGCTATAATGTAAGTTCTTTTATGTGTTCATGACAAGTAAATGATGCTGAACTCATAGTTTAGAGCTGCCACCCACGCAAAATAAAATTAACGTGATGCCACGTTAACAGTTTACTGTTCAAACAATATAAATTTCACATTCATAGACGTTTATCACAGTTGTACAATATAATTATCATACATTTTATATTATATATTCTATATTATGCATGTGTATGTTGTTAGAACATGATATTATATTGTTTCAAAGTGAAATTTTTATTCTAAGAATGTGAAAATCATATTGTTAGAACAATAAGATCATCATGTTGTAATGTAATATCGCTGTAATTAGCCTTTCGCCGGCCCCGCCCCCAGAACGGCTATTGTCCAATCACACATCATAGCAACC
Source organism: Aphyosemion australe (assembly GCA_006937985.1). Classification (NCBI taxonomy): domain Eukaryota; kingdom Metazoa; phylum Chordata; class Actinopteri; order Cyprinodontiformes; family Nothobranchiidae; genus Aphyosemion; species Aphyosemion australe. Next base: position 318,146 of record SSNS01000324.1, on the reverse strand, counting down.
GTTACTATCCGACAGCTCCAAACAAAATGATGAAGCTAAGCCTAATTTACTACTAAGCATTAGCCTCGATAGTAGTCGTGTCTCCTTCGTTTCCCTTCAGAACCTCCTCATCCAGCTCAACCAGCAACAGCCAAGCATGAGTGCCCCCCCGCCCGCGGCTGGGCGGAGCTCCGCCTCCCAGACTATCCAAGACCCTTTATTGACACACCGTGCCGGCAAATCAGCGTAATATTACCTCAACCGTGTGTCTTATAAACGCACATTAAGCCTTGGCGCAACAGCGGGTGGTGTCATGATCACGTGATGAATCAATGCCGAGCTCCGGCCGGGAACTAAAAATGAAAGTAAACACGGGCATAAAAAGTTACATTTTATAAACTCAGCTGAGATGATAAACTGAGTGATGCAGAGCGCCGGGAGCTTTTCTCCTTTAGAGCTGCCTGCAGCTCAGATCATCTGACAGCTCACAGGGACACCGCATCGCCGCCACCGCTCCTCGGATCCACGCGTCCCCGGACGCCGGACCTTCTCCCAAACTCCCAACTCCTTGTTCCCTGCTACGCTTCACTCAGCAGAGCTGACACTAATATATCCCTCCACTGCATACTGTAACCCTTTTGCCTCCATCTGGATGATATTGAGGAGGAATTGCTCCAAAAAATGTCGCTGACACGCATCTGTTTACTGCGGAGCAGCAGTATTTGATCCACTTGTTGTCGGAGTTGGCAACAGTAACTAAGGGGGGCGGGGCTCGGCGAAAGGTCAATTGATTTATTTTTCATGGGTAGCAGCTCTGCGTTCCAGTATCATATTGCTGTGTGTTTTGTGGTCTTCTGCGACCTATTTAGAATTTTATATTGGGCAAATGTAGAAGGTTTTCAGTGCAGACACGATCCATGCTGACTGAAATCTGACCTAGTTAGGAAGGAGTTTTCCCAACGATGGCGCACTTCCGGTTTTTGTGAAAAAGGTCAATGAGGATTTGCTCACTTCTGGTGCCAGCCCCTAGTGGATGAGGGGGGAACTGCAGTTTTTGTCTCCTCCTGGTTGGCTTCACTTTTGAAAGGCGGAGTTTGGCCCTTAGAAAATATCTAACAAACACAGCACGAGGATCAGCCGTCAGGTTTATTTACAGGCTGATAACATTTGATCCTGTATTATTATTTAGTTTATTGTGCAGGACCTGATTGTTTTAGATTTGACCACAGCAGCCGTAACGCCATCGTCTGTCAACATTTGATTGTAGTTTAAATGTCCCTTGTGTAGTCCTTTCTAGTAGGGTTAGGGTTAGGGTTAGGGTTAGGGTGAAACTCTGCTTGATGAGGGGCTGAATTAAATATGAATATTAGGTCAATCTGCCCATTGTTCTTTTTCTGCTAAACAAGAGTCTAGAGAAGTAAATGAGTTTCACTTTTAAAAACCAGTCTCTAGTGAAAACGAAGCTTCCTGTTAGGATTTATCTGGTAGAATATAATTCATATCTAATGGAGACTTTTCTCCAGGATTCAGGTGAAGAAGCCTAAAGTGAAGGATGTTTGTAGGCAGAGATAAAAGCCATCGGCTTAGCTCCCGTCGTCCCGTCGAGAGGTGAGCGCATGTCCTCGCTGCCAGGCTGCTTCTGAATTATTTACCTCACACGCCGCTGGTGATGGCTGGATTTTTACAACACAACAGAGCAGAGAGCTCATGCTTACTCAGGCTCAAAGCGCTGCACATAAAAGCTGCAGAGAGGGGGGGTCATCTTCGCTCACTAACTTGCTTTACTCTCTGATTGTTGGACTCGTGAGTGACTTGGTGCAAGCATGACTGACCTATATTCTGTCGTTTCAGTTAGAAAAGCTGAGGAATAAAACCAGCTTCAGCGTCTCATTTAGCTGCAGACTCGAGTGTCCGTCTGCATCCTCACCCTTCAGAAGGGGAACAGCTAAACGGGAATCAGCTCCACCTCCTGGGATTGGGATGTTCTTCAGTGTGACAAACACAAATTTAACAATAGCAGAAATAAAGTGAGAAGCGCTGTTCTGTTCCATCTCTGTTAGAAACACAGAAAGGAGGAGACAAGTCTTGTACCTGCGAAAGCCACCTGTCAGCGCTAGTATGGCATCGGGTGTGATGGCATGGACGGCTTCGTCAATAATGTTCCCCAAGGCCTGGGCCTCCGCTTTGCTGACAGCCCTGGAGATGTCTCCATAATGTAGAAAACCTGCAGGGAAAAGCCCACATGGTTATTAGTCTGGCAGCCAGCCATCAATCACAGCCGTTTGCTCTGGGGAGGAGCGAGTCGGGCCGAATCAGAAGTAAAGTAAAAGTGTGGCGTGTTCCTGCTGCTGATGGAAGCCAGGTAACAGAACTGCAGCATCTACTGTCCCTAATTAGAACTGATGCTCGTCTCCTTTTATGCTTTCTCTCCCGTCTGTGTGCCACATAAAAAGCACTAATTCCCTTTTGCTCCCCATAGATGAACAGAGATGCTCGTCCAATTAATTACAAACCTTTAATGATTTTTCTGTCTGTGCAGCAGAAAGAAATAATGGGACGGCTCTTGTTTCTGCTCTGTAAAGATTTTCAGAATACAGACAGAAGATTAGGGTTCAGAGACTTTTTCCATTTCAAAAAACTTGCAGAGTGGTGAATTCAGCGTTCCAAATAAGGGATTATGCCCTGTTTGATGGGCATGTCTGTCTGTCAGCAAAATCAGCTGCTGAATGGAGTCTGAGAGGAAAGGAAACGCCGCAACACGACGCTTTCTGTCAAAAACCCGACAGAGTCGGAGCAACAGATCAGACAAAACAAGCTGCATGTCACTTTTATCTGTGACTTTGTTTGTAGCAGCAACTAAAACTGATGCTATCTGCATGAGTGGTGACTGGTTTCTGTTACCCAGCATGCATCACACTACAAAAGGTTTCTGTTACCCAGCATGCATCACACTACAAAAGGTTTCTGTTACCCAGCATGCATCACACTACAAAAGGTTTCTGTTACCCAGCATGCATCACACTACAAAAGGTTTCTGTTACCCAGCATGCATCACACTACAAAAGGTTTCTGTTACCCAGCATGCATCACACTACAAAAGGTTTCTGTTACCCAGCATGCATCGCAATAGACACAGAACAACACCAGACGTTTGCTCTTGGTGCAGCCAACACGGTCTGTCTGCTGGGTCAGAACTATGATTCAGGGTGAAAGATCTACAAACCTAAATTATTTTTAAAACCTTTTTGTTTTGCAGAGAACGATTTTACATCTGGTTGGTTCAAGTATGTCTGACGCTCTGCAGCTGTTTTCAGACATTTACAAACTTGTGATCTTTGCTAATGCCAGCTGTAATTAAAATGTGACTGATGTAAAGCATAAAATTTTAGGGTTTTTGTCTGAATTTTTCTGCATGAAAGGATTTTTTAGCAATTTTACTTTAGTTTCTGTGTGACAGATTTTTTTCTTCTTCGTTAGCTTCCCGAGAGGCCTCTGTTCAGAGAAACAGAGTTTATGTTT
>SSNS01000324.1:289648-304648 GCA_006937985.1 Aphyosemion australe | reverse complement strand
CAACGCTGTCTGCCTAACAGCTGCAGGATCACTAAACCCGTTAATGTTTACCGCGCAAAACATATCCAGCAAACAAAAACAGTTTGCAAGAAATGATTGTCTGCAAAATCTATTAAAACGTGCTGGTGGGAGTATGACGTGTATTCTTGTGTGTCTTCAGGCTGAATGTGTTTATGTGTGAGCATTAGGGTAGGAGTGTGACTGTCAGATAGGGTCTTGGACTCCTCCCCTCTCCTGGGACGTCTTGTAGCACTACAACACCTTGGTCTATCCTCCCTCTGCCACATTTCCTGCTGGTGGGTGGTGCCTCGCTCTGCCTGCATATTGTCTGGGGCTGGGAGTTCTGGCATCTGCCGGCTCACTCCTGGTGGCTGCCTGGTGGGGCCTGGGCCCCTGGGCTCTGTCGGGTCTCCACCGGGGTCGGGTGCCCTTAGGTCCCGGGCCGCTGAGTTGCGAGCTCGGCCTGCCCTGGAGCGGGCCTAGGGGCTCTAACACTTGTCCAGACAGCAGGTAGCCTACACAACCTGCCATACTAACGTGATGATCTGGACGTTTCCAGTCAAAAGCGTCTGTATCGTGTTTGTGGTCCTGTTTTTCATCGGTATTGGATCCATACACAAGTGTTCGGTATCACCGAGCTCTGGCTCAAACCTTACGTAGTGGAACCACTGATAGAATGGAGGATGGTCCAGGGTAAATCCTGGTGTCCTTCGGCCATTGTTAGTATCCTGTTTTAACTTCTTCTGCTTCGCTCCCACCAGCGGTTGTTTACTGTTCGTGTTGCTAAAAGCTAACCAGAAGAACGCCAACATGAAAGGGAACATGTCGCCACCTACTGCACCGGAGTGGAACCAACTTCATTTGAGAGTCCGGTTTCCTAAAGTACATGTAAACCAGGATAAAGGCTCCCAGTTCTTTACTTTAACATGTTGTTTTCAGACTGTTTGGCTATCGTAACACTTTGTTGTAGAGGGTTCTAACTTAATAAGATCTTATTGTGGTGTGTGAGGTGTTCTGCAGCTAATAATTAGCCTGTTAAGTCCAGGATGATGTCATCGTGTCATTCATATCAACCATGATAGCGTTGTGTTCATAGAAAAGCAGGAAAATCTCATTCAGCTGAAAGAGCAGCCTCCTCATAACACTAAACGTTCCTGTGGCCATTAAAGCAAAATCAAGGCCACGAACGTAATACAGCTTGGTGTTAGCAGAGCTACCCTTCAGCACGTCTGCCTCCGTTTCCTTTCCTCCGGCCGAGCTGCAGCGTCAGGTCACGGCTCCAGCCGTGGGCCTGTGTGGACGAGCAGCCCCGGCTCAGTGGGCAGCTGACCCCAGAGACGCACTGACCCGTTTACCTCAGGACGGCGTAAAACATAAAAATAAGAAAGGACCATTTACATCATCCAACCTGAACGGCTCGGCTTTTCTTACAGAGTTAGGTCATAGAGCACGGCTGGGAGAGAGCTGTGGCCGCGCTCGGGAACTACTTGGTGGTTTAACCCCCAATCCAACCCCTTAGTGCTGAGTGTCAAGAGAGGAGGCATTGGGTCCCATTTTTCAAGTCTTTGGTATGACCCGACCGGGAATTGAACCCACAACCTCCCAGTCCCAGGGTGGACACTTATACCACTAGGCCGCTGAGCTGGTAGAGTGTCATCCTTCGTTTGGGTTGGGTGTTGCCATAACAGCACACTCAGTTTGAGTCATCACGAACTGTTTTTGCTGAAATATCTAAAACTTATTTTACGAGTCAGACGGGAAAATCCTATCAGCTCTTTAAAAATGAACAGAAATTTCTTAAACTGGTGGTTCCCCAAAATAGCTGCATGTTCTGAACTTTTGGTTAAAACACCAAAGGAAACCAGTCAGCCATCATGTGTAGGACTCGTAGACCTCGTATGCACCAGAGCTGTCAGCTGTCATGTTGTGGTGGCGGCTTTGAGGAGCTGAAGCTCCGGGCTATGAAAGCCACCCAGCACAATGCATTTATCTGACTAATGAGAAGTGAAGGACAGCGGGGGGGACGTTGATGTAGCACACCGATTTACCCCCCACCAAACAGATATTACAGACATGCCTGCCAGTCTTGTTCTACAGAACCCTGCCTCTCTGCATGACCAGGGACAGGAGGGTGGATGACCCACTGAGAGGAGCTCCATCAACAGCAACACGACATCACTCCTACGCACGATGGGAACTGGTGCTCGTGGCGCTGGACTCTGGCAAAGTCTTGATCCTGTCCTCCTTATCACTCATCTTTTGTTTTTGTCTGTTAGCAGAAAGTCTCACAGACCAAAGGACAAGTTCCAGTCAACTCAGAAAGTGATCATGACATGTACACCTGTACCTGACTCGCCTCCTACTCAACCCAATTCAAGATGGTAATGATAATCAATGTTGGCAAACACACGAGCTGAAATTTGGTGTCGCAGTAGCTGAGAGTCATCCTCCATCACAAACTCCTAACCCTAAACACCACAGACCCTGACCTTCCTGACATCTGGACCTGGCCAAACTTCAGTATGGCTCAGCCTTTGTTTGTGTTTCACTCTCAAAGTTTCCTTTGGAAATTGTTCCTGACCATTTGTTCTCTGGGGTTTCTGAAGGCCTTTCAAATGTTTTTCTCCAGATGATCTATCTGCTGTGACCTGGAGAAAATGAAACTAAAGGAAAAGGGAAACTGGAAACTGGGGATGCACCGATACCGATACTGGTATTGGCCCGACACCAGTATCGGTATCGGGCCGATACCGGTATCCCGATACCGATACTGGTATTGGCCCGACACCAGTATCGGTATCGGGCCGATACCGGTATCCCGATACCAGTATCGGTATCGGTAAAAGTTAACCGATACCAGTTGCCTGAAAGTGGCTTCACTGTGACTTGTCATTTCTGTTGTAGTCTTCTATCTTGACCAATAGGGGGAGCTGTTTCAAACATTGTGAATGAAAGCAGAAACAGGCTCACACCTGAAAATGCAGAGATGATTATTTTCATCAAAAACAACCTTAGTTCAGAGTCCACACTGTTGCTGCTAATGCTGACTATAGTTGTATGTTTGATTTAAATGTGGACGCTGTGATAGGTTCATAAATGTTGTGTTCATGAAAGCTGGAGCCGGTGCCAATTAGTTCATTTTGGTTATTTTTCACCTAATGTGATCTCTATTAATATATATAGTTTTTATCTAACTCAACATCTTTTCCTGTCGAAAGCAGAGAAGAAAATAAAACCTGTATTCCAATTCATTGCATTTTTGTGTGTGGTAGAAGTATCGGTAATCAGTATCGGCGAGTACTCAGATCCAAGCATCGGTTTGGAAAAAACTGGTATCGGAGCATCCCTACTGGAAACAACAAAGGTCAGTCAGACTAACTGAACGGTGTGTGTAAACACAGAGAGGCTCGTTAAGTTCAGCGCTATGATGCACAATGGTTGCTCAGCCTCCCCACCCCCCAGGCTGACGCTGAAGCCTGCCTTGTGTCACTGATAATATTATTTTGGGTGATTAAAGATCCTGTATGTGAGCCGTGACGCCAGACGGCTGAGCCGCACAGGATCAGCCATTCTTTCCTCCCTCCATTAAAACAAAACAAAACTTGGGCATGGCCAAGTGTTACATGATGATGTCAGGCAGGCTGGGTTCTGGCTTCAAGCCCTTTGGGTCCTTTTGGGTTTGGGTTGATTATTCAGGCCTATAGTTTCATTGGTCTGTTTATGGAAAGGCAGGAGCGGGATTCAAAAAAATAGTCCCGCCCAGGTCTCTGACATGCTCACTGTGACATGTGCATGCCCAAAATGTAACTGCACTAAACATTTTCCATGCCAGTTCCGTATAGATATAGAAGTCCTAGATAATGTGATACTTTGTCTGTGGTTAGGGTCAGGGCTAGGGCTAGGCTAACCCTAGTAACCCAACAGTCCTGATAACACCTCCTGTCATCATTCAGACTATCATTTAAAAAGCCTTTGTGGGTGAAAAATAGCAAAAAGAAGTGTAAAAAAGTTTTCTTAATAAAACTTGGAAAAGAACATCTTTTATATAACTTAACAAAACACTTGAACCCAAGATAAACTCACAAAGGTTTGATACTTAGAACTTGTTTGAAGTTTGAAATCTGCCTGTTAAAGAAGTGGATATGATGCATTAAAGGTGTGGTTCACTGAGAAACCATGTTGTACTGATTATTTCTGATCCTAACGGGTCACTCTGAGTGTTTCCTGCAGGCTGAACATGAAAATAGTCTCCTCCACTTATCTCCTGCATCAGCTTCTGATAGAAAACAGACTCTAGGTGAAACTCTAGGATTAGAAAATCCTGACAGATCTACGTCACACTGTCACTGAACATTCATGGACTCACCCATCTGGACTCACGACGGGGAAGGCTGTTGTTGGTTTAGCATCCAGGAAACAGCAGAGAACGTCTGGGCTAGTAGAAGCTAACCGTTAGCATTAGCAACTCCACCACACAGCAGAACTCCTCCAGGCTTGTGTTATTGGTGGAGATAAAACATCAACGTTGCAGAGCAAACAGAGTCAGTGGTAGAGTCGTGTTGCTGTTAGCCAATCAGAGGAGAGATGTCCACGTATCAGGAAGTAAGACTCCAGATCCTGCTGTGTTAGCTCTCCTCTGATGGGGCATTCTTCTAGGTCCTGAAACAGGCGCATCTGAGCTTTTTTCCCCAGAGTACGACTCACAAGGCCTTCATTCCTACTAGAAACCGCTGCAGATGTACTGATTAAACGAGTGATCCACACCTTTAAAGTGTCAGCTCTCCTCGACCCATGACATCTGGGATGCTAATGCGCTGTGGGGTGTTTAAGTGTCTAAGTGTGTGCTGCCATTGGAGAAAAGAGCTGCTGCACAGCAATCAGCCAACAAACAAATCAATCCACGCATGCAGCCGGTAAGAAATGACGACAGAAGACTCAAACATAAAAGAAAAGACATTTTAGGATTGACTCACGTGAATAAATACAGTAAAGCAGAAGGAGAGAGTGGGGGGGGGGGTGATAGGCACAACAAAAGGCTGAGGAGAGATAGAACAAGTGTAAATGAAGGATGGAGAAGCAGAGAGGGCTGAAGAGGGAACAGGAATGAATAAATCAATAGAGCTGCTGAGATTGACACCTCGCTCAGGGGGTGTTGCTGGATGATGCTCATCCTATCTTTCTGATCCTGACACCTCTCTGCACCACCTACTTCCTCCTCCCACAGCAGGCTAACCTGGTTCCTCCAGATGCTCCTCTCAATCTCTCCATCCTGGAATCCATGCTGTTTTCTCCCGTGGATTTGCTCTCTGCTGGTTTTTTATTCTTATTTATTCACAAATGTATTGTTTTACCAGGAAAATATAAAAATGCTCTTCTAACACAAAATACTATTTTCACCTCTGAGCTTACATCTCGTCCTAGAGACTTCCAGGATCAGAGCAGCCTATCAGCTGACCTCAGCGACCGTCAGCCATGATCACGGTTTACTCTCGTTCCTCACCCTGTTTTGGGGGGGCTTCAGCAGCAGCATACATCTGGCCTGGAGCTGTGTGTGTTCTTGATTGTGGCGGACCTTCTCTGTTTTGCTGGTGCTGCTGTCACCACCAGGCTTGGATGGCAGCGCCGGCCAGCCTGTAGCATCTGAGATCTCTTGGTTGGGGCTTCAGCTGGTTGTCCTCCCGTTCCCCAGGGATACCTTTGACTCTTTGGCTTTGAACCAAGAGTGTTCCACGGAGGACTGCTGCTCACAGAGTTGTTACGAGGCCGAGGGCCCTCTAGCCTCTTCTTTGTAGCATTGCTGATGCTAACGAGCTGTGAGCGATTTGAGAAGATGAGAGGGGGGTGTCATTTCCAAATAATCCACTTAGCTCCCAGTTAACGTCTAATCAAAACGTTTTAGTTTCAAGGACTGTGATCTTCTGGAGAAGTTTTTGGAACAGGCATAATGTAGGAGAATAGTTTCAGCCGGCTCCAGTCACCGTAGATCACTGTTGTAGAGCCGTGTCCGTTAAAAAAGACCCCAGTGATTTCTAACATGAGTGAGTTTCCTCTGGTGGGATATTTCACGTGTAGCACAGCTTTCATACAGGCTTTACTCAAGTCCCCGCTCTCGTGAAACCCCTCTGGATATTTCTGCCGTAGAGCGTTGATAAAGTCATGCTAGCCCAACATTAGCATCCAGGGGAGTACACAGCTGTAACCACATGATGTTTCCTGAGCAGATAGAAAGGTCTGCACAAGATGGACATGGCCTCTATGTCAGGGGAGCAGACCGAAGCATTGATCTTACTGTTCTTACACCGGTCGTGTGTGTAGAGGCACAGACCTCCACTTCTGGTTTTGACAGCCATGGCGTTTCTGTCGCTGCGGTGTAGCGACGACCCACTAACTGTCCCGATGCGTCGTCCTGTAGCCACGTCTCCGTCATCACCAGGACACAGCAGTCGCAAACTGGGGGAGATCCAGTAACTTCCAGTTCATCAGTTTTGTTGGATATGGATCTCACGCTGGCCAAAAACATACCGGGGAGCATAGGTCTAAACGGTCGCCCTTTAAGCCTGGGTAGAAGGCCAGACCGGCAGCCATGTTTTTGCCTGTTTCCTCCGCCTCCTGCGACGCTTTGCTGGACAGTCAGTAATCCGTGGAGCGACTGCTTCACTTTTGCTTTAAGCTTTCTTAGCCGTGTAGTCCATAACGAGCCATACAAACAACATCTGACAAAGCAAACGCACCGATGAGAGGAGCCGCCGCGTCTGTGCGTGCTGCCATCTTGGCCAAACCAACCGCCAATCAGCTAGGAGGGCGTTGCAGCAGACGGGGTGAGAGGTAATCACAGCCGGCGCCAGGAGCTGGCCGGGTGGTGTGTTGGTTTGGTACGGCTTAAACATTTAGGACGTTTACATTAGTGATGCAGAAACATTTGGTGTTACATGTAATGGCATTGTCACGCCTCACGCTGCAAAGGCAATGGAAAATGTGTTTTCCCAAGAACTACAGACATAATAAGATCATCAGATGGATTTTCTCAGAAACATTATTTTTACCGTGTTCTGAAGGAACGCAGACAGTAGGGTGGATTGGCTCACCATTATGGATCAATTCCTTCCTCCTCATTAGTGCTGCCACAGTAACTGTTGGTGGGTTGGCTCTACGTTCTACTCAGGGACGTAGTTTACAGTCAAAGGGCAACACAACCCTTTTTCTTCTGTCTGACTGGGATTATTAAGGTAATTGCTTTTTTCAGCCCATGCAAAGTGCTTCACCTGTGGCTTTCTCAGGTCCACCGCTAGAACAACCTCTCGCTCTAATCAGAAACGTCTCCTTCCATGTGGCGTTCTGTAGAGATAATGAGTTAATCACGGGGACAGGGAAACAGAGCGCTATTGCTAATTAGGAAGTTAATGCAGTGGAAAGAAGCTGTGGATAGGAAACAGCCTCTCCCAGGTGAAACGTATGGTGGTGCACATCTGCACCATTTAGGAGAGAGAGAGAGAGAGAGTGTGTGTGTGTGTGTGTGTGTGCATGCGTGTGTGTGTGTGTGCGTGTGTGTGTGTGCATGCGTGTGTGTGTGTGTGCTTGCGTGTGCGTGTGTGCATGCGTGTGTGTGTGTGTGCTTGCGTGTGCGTGTGTGTAGAAAATGACTTTTGCCGTTTTGCTCTAAGCAGCTGCAGAAATCCGGCCGCTGCTGCTTTTCTAAACATTTGAACTTCATTCTTGGCATTCTGATTTCTTCTCCGTTTTCTGACTTTATTCTGGAAATGTTTTTTTTTGACCTTTGACCTTCAGCTGAAGAGCACATGGACTCATCTCTGTGGATGAAATGTGCTTCATACTTAAAGCTGCTTTGCTTTTTCTCGATGTCTCTAGGGAGGCTCGGGGGTTAGGAGTTTGCCCTGTAAATGGTGGGTTGTCGGTTCAAACCCAGGCTCCACTCGTGCCACTTGATGTGTCCTTGGGCAAGGCACTTATATGAACCCTAACCCCCCCCCCGTGTTTTTAAATGTTAATGTGGATCATTTGAAACACCCTCCTCCTCCTCTTCTGTCTCGGTCCCCGACCCCCAGAAGACATGACGGGTGTCACATCCATCGCCTGGGTACCTGATGGATAGGCAGCTCCTCAGGGCATGTCCATGTCAGCCCACCATGGCAGGGATCTGCAGTTGCAGATGCTGCTAATTTGCAGGTTAATGTCGTTTGTGTCAGAGAGCTAGTTGAGTGGAGCAGCCTAGCTATCCAATTAGAACAGAACCAATTAGGGAGCGGCTGCACACCGTCCCATTCAGAGTGTTTCTTACTGTGAAAATCTTGTTGTGGTTTTCTGTGGTCGTCCGTCTCTGGCAGGCGTACTGAGAGACCGTGGTGGCGGGGTCTGGTCCAGGAACGTCTGGCATCTGGTCCTGTTTATAAAAGCAACACATAGGTGGTTAGCTAAAACTGTTAACAGTCTAAATGTGAGTGAGGTTATTCCTGATGGGCTCAGAGCCAAGGGTTCAAACTCAATTACATAAAAATGCAGCCATTTGCCTTGCAGACGTTATTTTTATGACTGCGTGTCTCCAGGGCAACAGGCTAATGACACTCATCTCACAGGCTGCTGGCGTCCAAATCCATTACACTACCTAACCCGTGGCATCACAAATCTGCTTGTCATCATCCAATTTGCCTCCTGTAAATTGCCTTCTCATTCTGCAAAGAAACGCTTAGCAAATGTGTAACAAATGTGTCAGAGGGATTACCAGAGTAGCATCAATATTCTCACACAGTCTGGCTTGGGTGGAGAAGAGACCGTCCCAGCGCTCATGCTGCTGTTTCTGTGTAAATGTTACTAATAATGATTCGTTTACCTGCTGCAGCCTCTGACCTACAGGATTGATGCGCTAACAGCTAGACCAAGCTCAGCCTAGACGTCGTCCAGGCTCCTAAAAGTACGTCATGTCACCTTGCATTAGAATAAGGGTATTATGTTTACAGAAAGCAGGGCTCGTCCTGGTCCTCGCGTTTTTTCCCCGCTGCAACACACCAGAGTTTAAGTGATTCGCAGGCTTCAGCACAGCTTGGTGAGCAGGTGATTCCCCCATTGAATTAGGTGTGTTGGAGCAGGTAAACAACTAAAACATGCTGGATAGCAGCACAGTCTACCCCTGAGAATAAGAATATTTATGCTGTGAAATTCTCAAAACTGGAGCATTGTTAGGACTGCAGCACTTTCGTTCATATTTAGTGATACCCTTACTTGTTGCTCGTTCGTTTAACGCGTTTTATAAACAGTCTCGATGGTTGGGGTAGAACTCACAGATTCCTCTCCACACTGAAAGTTGCTTCAGCTCCAGCTTTTCCAGGAAGATCCCAAGATGTCACCACAATAACTCCAGCAAGGAATAAGGAATTCAGCCACTTGTTTTGGGGATTTTGTAGGTGTGAGCTGGAACTAGAGGTCATCTTTCAGCTCAGCTTTCTTCACTAAGAGAGACCACACCAAGGTCAATCCATCCCTCCCTTACCTATGATGACACCGCCACACTTCCTCTGTGTTAGAGCGGCGTTCTAGTGAGAAACAAACAGAAAAACATCCAGGCAGCCTGCCTCAGTAAAACACTCTGTTTGCATTTCTTTTGTTCATAAGTACACCTGAAAACCTTCAGTTTTCCTTTTTGCATTATTAGAGCAGAACAAGAAGAAAGTATTTTTTATAAAGCGCCTCAGTCGCTTCACCCTAACCCTTGCTGTTGCCATGGTTTCTGGAGGCGTGCCGACGAGCAAGCCAACCAGAGATGCTGTTGACATGCTTCCTGTGTCTTCTCCCATTTGTGGAGAACGTCGAGCACCAGGAAGTAGCGTGGAGGTCCAAGTGATGCAGAGGAAAAACACAAATCACGAGGGCCGTGACAGCAGCAAACGTCAGGGGAGGAGCCAGGGAGAGTCAGGGGAGGGGCCAGGGGAGAGTCAGGGGAGGGGCCAGGGGAGAGTCAGGGGAGGGGCCAGGGGAGAGTCAGGGGAGAGTCAGGGGAGGGGCCAGACCAAGACAGATCTGAATACTTTGATGAAGGAGCGTGACAGAAAAAGGTTACCAGCGTGGCTCATCATCGAGGGCCTGGTCAGGCCTTGTTTCCTGCTGTGCTCGGCTCCAGAAATCTGAGAAACCACATCCATAAGGGTCCAGAGTGGTAAAAGCTGGGTGTGCTGACTCCTGGACTCCCTACAGCCTTCCTAATAGAGAAAAACTGTTATGGCAGGCACCAAGTGCACAATCTGAAGTGTGTGAGACATTCTGTCTCAAAGGGATGCATCACTCTTAAAAACAATCCGGTGGAGGCAGAGCCACAGAAATGTCACCACACACTGGCCCAGAGAGGATGGGATGTGGTCACCGAAGAGGAGGGCTCAATCAGTGTCAGCAGAGCTTTATTAGCCTCCTCTGCTACTGATGCAGGAACCACTGAGCTCAGTTCTAGTTTTCTTCTCCACTGCGAACCACAAAGGAAACAACGTTTTTGTTCCATTCACCAGAGAAAATCCATCTCTACAGATCTATGTCTTTGGTGGTGAGCTGCTATGAGCCCTGACGTTCAGCTGATGGGTTCATCTGACACTCCCACACACTTTAGAGGGTGTTCTCTGCTATGAAGGCGGCGACGGTAATGTCAAAAGAGACGGAGTGAGATGTCTTCTCTTTAGGAGCTCCCTGTTCCTGGGCTGATATCATTCATTCACCCAGAGCTGAACAGGTACACCCCTCCTTCAGCTCATTTGGGTTAGGGTTGCGTCGTGGGCCGTTTTGTCCCGATGCTCCTGATGGCCAGTTCACCGCTGCAGACGCTGCTTTTGTTTTCGTCATGAGGATCTAGGTCACGTCACGAGGCATGATGTCATGGATTCAAAGCATCTTGTCTCTGGGCTGATAAAATGGTAAAATGGCCCCCAAGGCGCTTCACAACACAATCAGTCATCTACACATTCACACGCTGGTGTCTCAAGAAAAGAACTTATTTCAGAACAAAGGACGTCTCCATAGCACCAGCGGTAATGATCGTACACGGGCCCACCCCTGCTCTGAAAGCTGTATAATAGCATGATACGTTCGCTTTAAGCTGCTTCGGAACTAGCCTGCATGTTTGGATGAATGAACTTTTATTTTATCTAGAGTTTAGAGGAGTTTCTGGGTCTCTGGTGTGGTTCCATCTGTCAGACAGCTGACCAAACTGGATCCTAAAATCCTTTTTGTTCAGTTTTAGGAAAGAAAATCTGATTTAAAATCTGACTTACTACACCAGACCTGTGAATGAGTTTGTTCCACTAGGTCTCCTTGGTCTATGGTGTAATAAACCCACACACACCTGAATGCAGTGTTTGGTCTCCACAGGTACAGGTCTGCCCTCTCTCATGCTGTCAGTGAACCAGCTGATGTCCAACACCTGCATCTTGGACAGGTTTCTCAGAGCCCGATTCTTCAGCCATGTCCAGAGGGAGGAAGGCTTGCTGCCCTCTGACACGACATGTGTAACCGTATCGCTGTGAAGGAAAAACAAAAACTGTAACCACAACTAATAAATGTGTTTTGTCAAAAAAGAATAATTGTAATCGCCTCTGAAACGTACAACCCTGGAAAAACCTCGTCCAATCATTGTGAACGTCCCGTTGTTAATGATTGGATCCTGATCCTCCCATCAAACTGCCCGCTGAACGTCCCTCCACCTCTGCACATACCCCTCTAAATGCACGAATCGCACGTTCTCGGATTGGAGCAGCTCAACAGGAAGTTGGGCTAGCTATGTTAGCTAGCATACTAAACTGTGATATGGTTACGTAGCCTGAGCAGAAGTAGGGGAGGAGGTTTCCAGCCCAGTTCTACCTACTGGATCTCCGCTCTAGGTCCCAGTAGCCTCTCTGTCTTAAACTTTCAGAGTCTGGAGAAGCCCTAAGCAGCACCTTGGTGTGTTACGGTAGGAGTTATGGCTAAAAACGGGCCAACAATTCACCAGATTTTCCTGTCTTCTGGAGGCGTGGCTTAGGAGGGAGCCTGAGGAAAGGGGTTGGACCTTTGACTTGTGGTTTTTTTCTAAATGCCTACATTCCTGCAACCTTTAGTGTTTGACTAAGTAACACCAGCAAAAAACAGTGAAACCAAATTCTGGTGCAGTTTCAAAGTTCTGATGGTACACTGAAAGTCCCAGACGTGCAGATCCAATCACTGAAATATCTAAATGTACTATTTATTCTGTAATAATTCTGTTTATTATTGTTTTAATGGAGAGTAAAAACGGGGGTTTTACCAGGTAAACACAGGTAAATGACCATTTGTACGACGTGGTATGGCTACTTCTGTAGCAATAGCCACTGAAGAACTGACAATTTATTTTAATCCTTCACAATAAGAGTCTCAAACATACCCAAACTATCAAAGCTTTTAAGCGTCATTCCACTGAATGGGTGCCATTTCCGTCCCGTGCACATCATATTCAAAAATGCCCATGAAGCTTGACTGTAAAATGCATTTTCTTATTGAAGATGATGGAAAATCCCCTTTGTGGAGCTTTGTACCATGTGGTATTGTCATTGTTGGGTCCCATTTTATAGTCTTTGGTATGACTCGACCGTGGATTTGAACCCACGATCTCCCGGTCTCAGGGCGGACACTCACACCATTAGGCCACTGAGCTGAGCAGGATCAGTGAGTCCATGAATGTTAAGTGACAGTGTGACGTAGATCTGTCAGGATTTTCTAATCCGTCTATTTTCTATCAGAAGCTAATGCAGGAGATAGGTGGAGGAGACTATTTTCATGTTCAGCCTGCAGGAAACACTCAGTGACTGATCAAATGGTAAATGGTAAATGGCCTGTATTTGTATAGCGCCTTCTTAGGGTTCTACAACCCCCCAAGGCGCTTCACAACACAATCAACTCAATTCACCCATTCACACGCTGGTGGGGATGAGCTACGATGTAGCCACAGCTGCCCTGGGGCGCACTGACAGAGGCGAGGCTGCCGAGCACTGGCGCCACCAGTCCCTCCGACCACCACCAGCAGGCAAAGCGGGTTAAGTGTCTTGCCCAAGGACACACAGCAGCACTCTCTGGCCGGAGCCGGGATCGAACCTGCAACCTTCCGATTACTGGACAACCCGCTCTACCTCCTGAGCTACTGCTGCCCTCAAGAAGAACAATTAAGAACAGTTTCTTCTCAGTGAACCTGGCCTTTAACGCTACATCCTGTTTTAGGATTTTTTTTCTCCAACATGGCATTTTGTGACTGAACTGACTAGAAAAGACTTTTGCACAAATGCTGCAGTTATGAATGCTCCATTTGACCCAGCCACATAAAACCTCCTTATAGAGTAGGCATGTGACATTTTGCTGTGATTCTGTCACATTTATGTCTAACTAATCGCCAAAATAATGGTTTATTGCCTGAAGTACGTACAGGTATGTGATTTATCATCAGACATCTTTCAGTACTCAGTTTAACTCTGAGAAGTCTCTAGTGTAGGCCTCTGCAGCGTTTGAAATGCAGCTCAGATCTCAGCATCAGTCTGACCTGCAGGACCATTGTGATGTAAACAACAATCACCACTAACTCCAGTCAACCGTCCCCTTCCTCAACTCGGTGGAGACTTCCTCCCCCTCCCTGCATGGCATATAAGTACCAGCACCAATCAAGGCGATCAGCCGTGCGTCATTACCACCAGCACGCTCCTCTTTTCCTCAGTCTGCATGAGTGAGTGAAAAGTCTCCTTGAGGGAAGTCCCAGCCGAGCCCTAATTGGCCAAATCACTGGCGAAACTAATCCTCTATTTGATCAACATGCCAGGCCTGCTGCTGTTGATCCGTGTTCTTTACCAGAATCCTGAAGGTGGACGGAGTTCTCCTCAAACAAACCTAAACGACGCGTCTTTGAGGTTCAGCTTTAGTAAGTAAGTAGGTACATTTTATTTGTATAGCACTTATCACAGAAAAAGAATCACAAAGTGCTTCACAAAGATCAACAAAACAAAAGATAAAGTCATCATAAAATGATCTTAAAACAAAAAACAGAATATTATAAAATCAATTAAAATCAGAAATCAAAAAGTCATAAAATTATAAAAATGATAAAACAAATGAAAGATGATTATAAATACAAGTTAGAAAAAAAAACAACGAATAAAACATAAAAGATTTAAGTAAAAGCAGTTTTAAACAAAAGGGTCTTCAGCTGCTTTCTAAAGGTGTCCAGACTGTCAGGAACACGTAGGATAAAGGAAGTTCATTCCAAAGTCGGGGTGCAACAGCCTGGAAAGATCGATCACCTGGACTTTTCTATCTGGTCTTTGGAACTTCTAGGAGGTTCTGGTTGGTGGACCTGAGGGCTCGGGTTGGAGCAGAAGGCTTTAACAGTTCAGTAACATAAGGAGGAGCTTGGCCATGTAGAGCCCTGAAAGTTCTAGTCAGGATTCTAAAGTTAATGGGAACCAGTGCAGAGACATCAGAATAGGAGTGATGTGAGCTCTTCTGTTTGCTCCAGTTAGGAGCCTCGCTGCAGAATTCTGGACCAACTGAAGGCGCTCAAGGGCTTTTTTGTTAAAACATGTGAAAAGGGTGTTACAGTAATCTAGACAGGAGGAGATAAAGGCATGGAGAACCATTTCAAGCTCATGTTTTGACACCAACCTTCGTAGTTTGAGATATTTCTCAAGCTTTACCCCACCCCCCACCCCCCCCGCCCCCCTTTCTCTCTCTCTATACATATATATGTATATATATATACATATATATGTATATATATATATACATATATACATATATATGTATATATATACATATATATGTATATATATATATACACATATATGTATATATATACACATATATATGTATACATATATATATATATGTATATATATATATATGTATACATATATATATATACATATATACATATATATATACATATATATGTATATATATACACATATATATGTATATATATATATATATATATATGTATATATACATATATATGTA
>SSNS01000324.1:270153-289225 GCA_006937985.1 Aphyosemion australe | reverse complement strand
GGGCATTGTCGTGCATTAGGAGAAAACCAGGACCTACTGCATCAGCGTAGGGTCTGACAAAGGGTTCAAGGATTTCATCTGGATACCTTATGGCAGTCAGAGCACCATTTCCTAGGCAGTAGAGGTCTGTGCGTCCCTCCATGGATATGCCTCCCCAGACCATCACTGACCCACCACCAAACCTGTCATGTTGAACGACGTTGCAGGCAGCATAACGTTCTCCTTGTCTTCTCCAGACTCTTTCACGTCTATCACAGGTGCTCAGGGTGAACCTGCTCTCGTCTGTAAAAAGTACAGGGCGCCAGTGGCGGACTTGCCAATTCTGGTGTTCTTGAGCAAATGCCAGTGGAGCTCTACGGTGCTGGGCAGTGAGCACAGGGCCCACTACAGGACGTCGGGCCCTCAGGCCATCTTCATGAAGTCTGTTCCTGATTGTTTGGGTAGAGACATTCACACCAGTGGCCCTCTGGAGGTCATTCTGTAGGGCACGAGCAGTGCTCAGCCTGTTCCGCCTTGCACAAAGGAGCAGGTATCGGTCCTGCTGATGGGTTGCGGACCTTCTACGGCCCTGTCCAGCTCTCCGAGCATAACCGCCAGTCTCCTGAAATCTCCTCCATGTTCTGGAGATTGTGCTGGGAGACACATTAAACCTTCTTGCTGCAGCACGTGTGGATGTGCCATCCTGGAGAAGTTGGACAACCTGTGCAACTTCTGTAGGGTTAAGGAATGGCCTCATGCTGCCAGTAGAGATAATTACTCAAGCCAAAACTAGCACAAGTGGAAAACCAGCCAAGAAAGATCAAGAGGGAGAAACTTGAAATGACCTCCACATGTTAAACCAGTCCTGTTTTGAGGGCTTTGTAATTGTTGCCACTTTAGTGCACCTGTCGTTAAGTCCATGAACACCAATACAGCTGAAAGTGATTAACAATGCCCTCAGCTGCTTCATCAACCAGAACATTATCAGACAGGTTTCATTGATTTCATGCCAGGCCCAATACAAAAAGTGTTCCTTTAATTTTTGTTAGCAGTGTGTATATATATATATATATATATATATATATATATATATACATATACATACACAGTGACTTTCTGTGTGAACTTAAGCTACTTTCCGTCAGAGGCAGTTGGCAACACTGACACTACCTGCAGAGCCACAGTAAGCCAGGCCTCTGTTTGCTTGAGCCTGAGCTGTTAGCTTGAGCCTGAGCTGTTAGCTTGAGCCTGAGCTGTCAGCTTGAGCCTGAGCTGTTAGCTTGAGCCTGAGCTGTCAGCTTGAGCCTGAGCTGTCAGCTTGAACCTGAGCTGTTAGCTTGAGCCTGAGCTGTCAGCTTGAGCCTGAGCTGTCAGCTTGAGCCTGAGCTGTTAGCTTGAGCTAGGTTCCAGGATAAACTGGTAAAATTCAGACTAGAAATGAATGCCATATAGATCCACAGCTTGTAGTCCAGTATTTTCTCCCTTATTGGTCTGCAGCCCTTCTACAAGCAGCCTGTCTTTGCCACACACTCATTCTTGACAAAAACCATGACTGAAGAGGACAGTGGTACAGAGGGCTTCAAAAAGCACTCAGCAGTGTCTCCAACCCAATATTACCTATGGGAACATGGTCTAGAGACAGATATGGCCAGGGCCACAGACACACTGAAAATAGGGCTTTGGTGAGGTTGTGGAAATCATATCTGTGTGTGTGTGTGTGTGTGTGTGTGTGTGTGTGTGTGTGTGTGTGTGTGTGTGTCTGCATGAGTCCATCTCTTTATGCACTGAGGAACATCTGACCATATGCTCATCTCTGTCTGCCTAGAACTTGAGCAGGCCCAGCTACGGGGCGGTGCTGCTATCAAACCACAGCTGATACCAGTTTGGTCGACTCACAGAATTAATGTCAGTTTGAGGCGGGCACGCTCTACTTCCTGTCGTTGGTTTCAAACAATTGTATCAAGCCAAGTGTAACCGTAGGAACACTCAAGCTGCGTTTCTGGGAATGTTGCCATGGCCAGGCTGGCAGGAACACAGAAACACACTCACATAATCCCTTTGTCACACATGCACACTCAATCTACTATACTAGTGGGGACCTTTTCATCACAGATTGTGATTAGCACATAGACTCTACTTTAAATAGTAGGTGGGTGTAGGCAGCTCAAAGGTACGTGGCTGACGCCACGCTGAGGACAGCTGCTGGGCTCACAGTTGGGTTTAAAAAGATGCTTTCAGTCAGAAAACGAACAAGGCCTGCTGCTTCCACCATTACCAAACGCTAGAGCATCCATCGCTGCAGAGAGAAAAAACTAAATATCACTTTTGTTGAGTCGTTTCAGAAAGTTTCTTCTGTGTTACCGCTGTTCTCCTATTTGTTATTTGCTCCACGCTGATGGGCTGTTAAAGCTTTAGTCCTCCGTTAAACGGATTCCTGTGGGAGCTGTGAGTTATAGCTCAGGTGGGAAATCCACTAAGGTAAAGCAGAGGATGATGGATGCTATAATCTTTCTAAATGAACTATTAATGAGGCAATAGTGGCTCTATAGTTAGCTAATTGGATCCTAACTTCTTAAACTGGTAGAAGCTTGTTAGAAAGTGGTGCAAAGGTACTATTTAGGCCTTAATTCTGCATCCAGGTGAGTAATGATGAGCTCTGAAAACACTTCCTCTCTCAGGCCTTTGTTGGTTTAAGTATCTAACAACAAGCTCAGCCCACCAACAAAATGCTATTTTGTAGTTTTTTCTTACCTCAAATCATCTTCAACAATAAACCCTTTAGACCTGGCCAGGTGGGTCAGAAAGCTCCTCCTGCTGGTGCCCATTTTCCTCTCCACCAGGAATATTCTGACATCCTGGAACTTTGTCTCCTGCTGCCTGGAAACTTGCTCTGGTCTCTGCCTCTTCCTCGGACGTGGGACAACAGGAGCGTGAAACATATTTTCTAAGGTGGACTGCTCAGACTTTTCCAGCACCTCTAGGAATTCCTGCTACGATGCCTTTTGTTTGTTTCTGAGTGGAGCTTCTGAAGAACCGTTGGGACTGGTGCTGTTGCTGGTTTCAGGCTTGTAGCTCTTTGAGACGCCGTTGCAGTTGAAGCAAAGCTGGTGTGAGGCAGACAGGAAAAAAGCTTCTGGCAGCAGGTGTCGAGGATTTGGTGTTTACCAAAAAAACCACCTGCCAGGACTGAATGGTAGAGAAACAGGAAGGTAAACCTCCAGTTGGCGTGGTGCCAACCTGCATCTGGAAAAGTTGTTCAGCAGAAAAGTGAAGCTGTGACCAGAGGTTTGATGTTGAAGTTTGTAGCTTCAGGGTTTTTATTTTTTCCTGTCAGAAGTCTCAAAGGTTCTCCTGTATCAGCGTTGGTCCTCCAGGACCTGTGCAGCTCACACACCAGGCTGTCATCAACTTCTGGTCCAAATCCAGTTCTTCATCACCAATGCTTGGAGTTCTGTTTGTTTTTGTTTGACCACCTGCTTCAGCTTCTTAAAACACCTCAAATGCCAATTGAGATGTTCTGGTCCCGATCCACTTAGTTCTGACTTTATCCTTGTGGCCCGGTGCTCCATCATGCTGGAGAAGACATTGTTCATCACCAAGCTGTTGTTGGCTGGTTGGAGGAGTTCCTCTGGGAGGATGTTTAGGTACCGTTCTTTATTCATGACTGAACTGGGAGTGAGTCCACCATCTTGGCTCAGAAGAATCTGTTACATTCTTGTCCTGCTGCTGCTGGACTTTTCTGGGCACCCTGAAGCCTTCTTCAAAAGAGAAACGGGGTTTGAGGGTTGCTTCTTTTTCAGAACCTTATGCCCACAGCTTCACGCTCTTCCTGATCCAAAAGAGTTTTCAAACTCTGCTCAAAAGTTTCCATGGAGTCGTAAAACCTCCATGTTGGCAAAAACTCCTGGGAGATGCCAAAGTCCCGATCACCTCAAACACCCCTTTGCAGCTGTCCTGCTGTCCGGTTCGTCTCGCCACTCACCGTCTCATTGTGTCCGGACCAAGTCTGGGCCATCTGCTCTACGGCTTTAATTAGCTTCCTGCCTAAAACAGGAGTGTTCCCAGGAGGGCCCACCGTTTCATACACGACATTTGCACACATACAGGTGCGGTGTGTGCAGGCTGTGGATGATTAGTAGCATTTACCAGGGGAGTGTCCTGCATATGCGGTGGTCAGGGATGCAAACCAGAACTAGATTTAAGATGCTCAACCCTTTTCGTAAGCTCGTCTTTGCTTTAATTTACAAAACATAATTACAAGAAGTGACACTCTGCAGAGCAAAAACAAATGAATCAATAAAATAAAAGGTTTTAATGTGTGCTGGTTGTAATTGTGTAGAAAATGCACCTGCTCCAGGAGCACATACGGAGATGATTTGTTGATTTTGGCAAAGGGAATAAAATCACTACAGGCCATCTCATTAAGAGAGCCTCGTTATCGTCCTCGCTATAATAAGAACACCTTGTTTTCTTCTGACAGATATTATTACACAGCTCTCATTAGTGCCAAGTTGCAAGGGTTAATGGGTGTCAAAGGGTAGACACCACTAATTGGTGGACTATTTACCCTCCAATCAGTCAGCAGTATATGAGGACGCTGGCCTCCATCCAATCAGAAACCACTAAGAATCTACCTCTTATCTGTGAGATAAACAGTTCCTGCATCAGGCACTTTCCTTCTCAGGTGACTTTCTTTAGTAAATAAACAAACTGTCTGTTTCTAATGAGATTTACTTTAGTTAGACGATGACGTTCTAGTTCCCTGAGGTGTGAAATAACAGCCTGGAGGAGAAGGTTTGTGTTGCTTTAATACAGCAGAGGGAAGAACTACAGGACAGCACAGTGCTTTCACAATAAAAGCATAATTTCAAGATTAGGCAAGGCAAGGCAGCTTTATTTGTATAGCACATTTCAAACACGGAGGCAATTCAATGTGCTTTACAGAGCAGGAACAACAAAAACATTAATCAAAATACAAAAAGAAATCATTCAGACAATTAGATAGAAGGCATAGTCAAAAGTTTAGCAGTTACAGTGCAGAAGGAGCAGCATAAGACACATTCAGTCATAGGCTAATGAATACATGAAAGTTTTTAATTTTAATTTAAAAGTTAGAGTTGGGGCCTGTTTGAGGTCATAAGGAAGCTGATTCCATCTATGAGCAGCATAATGACTAAAAGCAGCTTCACCCCACCCTTCCATTGTATAAACATGGAAATAAACATATCTTCACTAATTACAGACCAATCTCTCTGCTACCTCAGTTTTCTAAAATTTTAGAGAAACTTTATAACAACAGATTAGATAACTTTATAGAGAAATACAATATAATTAATGAAAGTCAGTACGGTTTTAGGTCAGCAAGATCTACAACTATGGCAATGTTGGATGCAGTAGAAGAGATCACAAATAGTCTTGATAAAAAGAAATATGCGGCTGGAATTTTTATTGATTTGAAAAAAGCTTTTGATACGATTAATCACGACAAATTTCTCAAAAAATTAGAAAGATATGGAATTAGGGGAGTGGCTTTTAATTGGATTCAAAGTTATTTAGCTGAGAGGCAACAATACGTGAAAATGGGTAAATTTACATCAGGGTGTTTGAGCATTACTTGTGGGGTACCACAGGGATCAATACTAGGCCCAAAGTTGTTTAATTTGTATATTAATGATATTTTTAATGTATCCAAGTTGTTAAAATTAATTCTTTTTGCAGACGACACCAATATTTTTTATTCTAGTGAGAACCTTAGTGATTTAATAAATAACATTAATAATGAATTACTTAAATTAAAAACATGAATGGATAATAATAAATTATCCCTCAATTTAGAAAAAACAAAAATATTGTTTTTCGGTAATCATAAAGAAAAATTAGAACGAGCAATAAATATTGATGGTGTTGTGTTAGAGTCTGTTTCGACGATTAAATTCTTGGGAATAACTATCGATAGTAAAGTAAGCTGGAAATCTCACATCAATCACATACAAAGTAAGGTCTCTAAAAATGTATCAATTATTAATAAAGTCAAATATTTATATATATATATATATATATATATATATATATATATAATATAACGCACTTCACTTACTGTATTGTTCATTAGTGCTGCCATACTTAACATACGGTATAGAGATTTGGGGCAATAACTACAAAAGTTCACTACAACCCCTCTTTATTCTCCAAAAACGGGCTGTAAGGGTCATACATAAAGTAAATTTTTTTCATCACACTAACATTTTATTTTTGCAGTCCAAACTATTAAAATTTTTTAATTTAGTTGATTTTTATACTGCACAAATACTTTATAAAGCTAGTAAAAAAAATTTACCCACCACTATTCAAAAACTATTTATACAAAATGTAGGGAGCTATAATCTGAGGGGTTGTGGTAGCTTTACATTCCCAGCGGTAAGAACTACCAGAAAAAGCTTCTGTGTGTCGGTGTGTGGTGTCAAAATGTGGAACCGATTGGAAACTCAGCTCAAGCAATGTGTAAATATTAGTCATTTTAAATTAACATTTAAAAAACTAGACTGGTCAAAGTACACTATGTATGAAAATGGGAATTGAACTCACTGTACTGTAAACTATTAATAATTGAATTTTGATCAAAACAAATTATATGGTGAATCTCAGGACATTGTTAATGTAAGCAATCAAATGAATAGTATGGAATGCAATGGGGGGTGGGAGTAAATAAGTTTTCTTCATCCCACTCCATTTCAAGCTCTTACATTTGTATGGAAATTGTGTTTTATATGTGTGTGAGTATATGTATGTATGTATGTAGGTATATATATTTATATGTATATATGTATGTATGTGTGTATGTGTGTGTATATATGTATATACATTGACTTATTACAATTGTGCACAACTGGCAAGTGGCTTGAAATAAAAATAATCAATCAATCAATCAATCAAAAACCCTGTCTGGTTCTGACCCGAGGTTCTACCAGCTGACTGCTGTCTAGAGATCAGAGAGCTCTGCTAGGTGTAGATCCTGGAAGGAGATCCAACATGTACTTAGGCCCCAAACCACTGAGTGATTTATAGACTAGCAGAAGCACTTTAAAATGGATTCTGTCGTTTACTGGTAACAAGTGCAGAGTTTTTCGAACGGGGGTGATGTGCTCGGTTCTCTTAGTTCTCGTTAGGACCCTAGCAGCAGCATTCTTTTTTTTTTCCCATGTCCTGTTTGGCTGTGTAGCAAACAGAATTGATGTCTGAGTGCCGAAAACAAGCCTTACAGTTTTATTCTCACAGGTGGTTCGTTATAGATTCAGCTATAACACCCTGCCTGATATCAGAACTTTGTTAGAAATGTTTTCGGTTGGTAAAAATTTCAACGAACACGGAAGAGAAAGAGAAAGGGGGGAAAGAGAAGGAAGGGGGGAGTTCACAAAAATAAACAATAAAGGATGCAAAAGAATCCACTTCTAGACCTGCAGAAAGAGAAAAAGAGAAAAAAAAGGGACACAAAAAAATCCAACAGAACCAAAACATCACTGCTCCAACAACATGAGGATGTTTAACAGCAGCTAATAAACCCTAGTGCATATAGTGCCAACCACAGCCTTAGGTTATGTGTTAAAAACACCCAAGCCCATACTTGAGAGCACCATGTGAGCACCTGTGTTGTGTACACGCATTTGTGTATGTAAGGTTTCTCTAGAGGAATGTCCAATAGTGAGTGTGAGAGGCCACAGACCTGCCCCCAAAGACCCACGGAGGATGGAGGAGATCCAAGCCCTGAGATCCCAAGGTCTCCCCAGAGCGTGGGGACCCCAGAGAGACCGCCACTGGAGCAGCCCCAACCCCCCCCTCCCAGGCTCTCCCGGGGGGGCCAACCAGCAGCCGTGCTAGAGGCCCAGGAGATGACGACGGCAAGCAGCAGCGTTCTGAATAAGCTGCAGTTGTTTTACGGCTGTTTTGGGAAGACCAGTCAGAAGACCATTGCAATAATCTAGTCTGCTGGAGATAAACGCTTGAATTAGTTTCTCTAGGTCTTGTTTCGGCATGAGACCTCTGAGTCTTGCTAATTGATGGAGATGATGAACGCTGATCTGGTTATAGCCTTAATGTGACCAGTGAAGCTCAGGTCTGAGTCAATGGTAACACCAAGGTTTCTAACCTGAGTCTTAGTCTTTATTCCTCTAGAGCCAAGTTGAGCAATAACTTCCATCCTCATTTTTTTATTCCCAAAGACAACAACTTCTGTCTTGTTTTTGTTTAACTGGAGGAAACTTGACTTCATCCAGTCATTGACTTGCTCTAGGCACTGACAGAGTGAGTCTAGGGGACCAGATTCACTAGGTGATAGAGCTAGGTAGATCTGGGTGTCATCTGCATAACTATGATAGGCAATGTTATTATTGTATATGATCTGACCCAGGGGGAGCATGTAGAGGTTGAAGAGCAGTGGCCCAAGAATGGAGCCTTGGGGGACACCGCATGTCATCGTGATCTGCTTTGGTCTATGTTCACCAATAGAAACAACAAGGTATGATTGGAACCAAGTAAGGACTGTACCTGATAGTCCCACCCAGTTTATGAGTCTATCTAGTAGGATGTTGTGATCCACAGTATCAAAAGCTGCAGTGAGATTGAGCATCACTAAAACAGATGTTTTGCCTGAATCTGTATTCATACGGATATCATTTAATACCTTAATCAGTGCTGTCTCAGTGCTGTGGTGTTGTCTAAAGCCTGACTGAAAGCCATCCAGGAGGTTGTTTGTCTCCAGGAAGTTGTTCAGCTGGATCATAACTGCTTTTTCAACAATTTTCCCAATGAAGGGCAGACTAGAGATTGGTCTATAATTATTCATCTCTAAGTTTGCTTTTCTTTAGAAGAGGCTTGACAGCAGCAGTTTTTAATGAAGTAGGAAAGATACCTGATATTAAGGATTAAAGTTGAAATAATATTTTCAGGTAAGAAAATATTGAAAGTAAGTTATTTCAGGAACACACTTCACCCTCCTGCCTGCTGGTGGTGGACGGACGGGCCAGCGGCGCCTCACCTCTGTCAGTGTGTCCCAGGGCAGCTGTGGCTACAATGTAGCTCATCACCAGGGTGTGAGTGATACACTGTAGTGTAAAGTGCTTTGGGGGGTTCTGACTCTGAAAGGTGCTATACAACCTGTATACAACTGTGTGCTCAGAATAAAAGATTAAATAGAAACACTTTGAAAGGACAAAATAAAAAAAATATTAGTTGTTCGAAAGAAAAATGAAAGCATAGCCGTCCAGCTCCGAGCTGCCTGCCAAGTGTGATGGTGCACTTTTCTTTTTCTAACCTTTTTCTAAAGGTTTCAGAAAATGTCAGCTTCAGTGGACGTTTTAAAACAAAGTCAAGAGAGCGACGTTTCAAAAGGAAAGACATCATCATCAATATTTTAGGCTGAGGATGTTTCCTGACACGGGAAAAGCTGCTGAAAACACAACTTCTGCTTCTTTAGGATCATTCAACTTCCCAAAGCTGTGGTTTCTAATAAAAACCACAGCTTTGGCTCTGACCTCATTACAAACAGAGAACAGCTTTGCAGAAACAAAGAGAACTCTACAATCTCCAAGTTAAAACCTTAGAAAATAGTGAGTTTAAACCTGCTTGATGCTTTGTTGATGAGTCAGAAAAAAGTCTCCGTTACCTCCGCTGGAAAAAACCCAAAACCCTAACCCCTACCCTAACCCTAACCTCCTACACTAACCCCTACCCTAACCCTAACCCCTACCCTAACCCTAACCCCTACCCTAACCCTAATCCCTACCCTAACCCCTACCCTAACCCAAACCCCTACCCTAAGCCCTATCCTAACCCCTACCCTAACCCTAACCCCAACCCTAACCCCTACCTTAACCCAAACCCCTACCCTAACCCCTACCCTAACCCCTAACCCCTACTCTAACCCTACCCTAACTCTAACCCCTAACCCTAAGCCCTAACCTAACCCCTACCCTGACCCCTACCCTAACCCCTACCCTAACCCTAACCCCTACCCTAACCCCTAACCCCTACCCTAACCCCAGGGTTTCCCCCAGTGCTATTTTAGCCTGGCGGGCCACCAGGCTTTGCGTGCCCCCCCGCCAGGCTAAGCGTCACTTATTTATTTATTTTAAAGTTTTTTTTAATGCACCAAAGTAACATTTAAAATGTTGAATTTAGCGCTGAAACAAATACTCGAATGTTTCTATTAAAAAAATTCCTCAAATCATTATTATTTACTGATTCGAGGCGTTGTTAAATGCGTAACGCAGCCGGACTCTAATTTACACGGACACATTTTACTGGAGCACAACGTTGGATATCACCGGTGATCGCGACAGCATGGAGGACAATGGAGAACACGATAAAGGCAAAAGGCAAAGGTGGTCCAAAGATTGAGACAATTTTAAACTCAAAAGAAGTGAAAACACGGTCGAGTGTCTCCACTGTAAAACGGAGTTGTCTTACCATAACAGCACAACGTTATCCTTGAACAGGAAACCACTTCAGCCAGCCGAATCAACGACCAGGTAGGATAATGCTAATACCATAGACATAGCTAATACGTAGCACGCACCCTCCCCCTTTCACGTAGGGACCGGAAAAAAACACGTTAATCATGTTCACGTTAAACTAAGACTGAATAAACTCTACAACTGAAAGAAAAATCGCCATCATCCTGTTTATGAAGATGGCTGCAGCGGTGTGGAGCAGGGACGCAGCTAATACCTGGAGTCATTACTGCGGCTCAGTGTGACGCTGCATATATACGGCAGGCCGTTATAGCATGTAATTTACTAACATATTCAATTCAATTCAGTTTATTTATATAGCGCCAAATCACGACAAGAGTCGTCTCAAGGCACTTCACAAAGTAAACATTTCAATACAGTTCAGTTCATTAAGCCAATCAGTAAAAAAGTTTCCTATATAAGGAACCCAGCAGATTGCATCAAGACACTGACTGTGTGTTGATACAATCCTCATACTAAGCAAGCATGTAGCGACAGTGGGAAGGAAAACTCCCTTTTAACAGGAAGAAACCTCCAGAGGATCCTGGCTCAGTATGAGCAGCCATCCGCTACGACTCACTGGGGATTGAGAAGACAGAGCAGGCACACACACACACACACACACCCACACACACACACCATATGTATCAAGTAGTGTTTCTATGGCTACACTGTGATTTCTTAGTAGAAGTTCTATTTAGTAAGAGAAACTTTATTGTCTTTATCTGAGTGAATGTATAATTAATTCAATAGGTGAACTAATAGTAGCACATTCTATGTTAAAGAAAGTGAGATGTAATATCAGGAGAGGGAGAATGTTCAGTGGTTGGCAGCAGTGTGCCAGCCGATGGCCCCCTCCATGAGGCCACCACAGCTCAGCAGAAGGCCAGTGTAGCTTCTTCTGGGGAGAAAAACACTTAGAGAGAAAATAAAGTTAACAGCTGAAATAACAGGAAATAATGCAATTAGAGAGTGGTGGTAGAAGAGAGTAGCAGAGTGTGGAAAGTGGTCAGTATGTCCTCCAGCAGTCTAAGCCTATAGCAGCATAACTACAGAGATAACTCAGGATAACCTAGCCTTTTAGATGGAGGCATGTGGGAGGCAGGGCCAGGGAGAAAAGTCTTTAACGACTGTAGTCCCCGCTGTACACTCCACCTCCCTCTGCTCCCCACTCGTCTAAACCTGGGCTAACATCAGAATTTAACCATAAGCCCTATCAAATAGAAAAGTTTTGAGCCTAGTCTTAAAAGTAGACAAGGTGTCTGCCTCACGGACTAAAGCTGGGAGCTGGTTCCACAGTAGAGGAGCCTGATAGCTAAAAGATCTGCCTCCCATCCTACTTTTAGATATTCTAGGAACCACCAGTAAACCTGCAGTCTGAGAGCGAAGTGCTCTGTTAGGAACATATGGAACAATCAGATCACTGATGTATGATGGAGCTTGATTATTAAGAGCTTTATATGTGAGAAGGAGGATCTTAAAATCTATTCTGAATTTAACAGGCAGCCAATGTAGGGAAGCTAAAACAGGAGAGATGTGGTCTCTCTTTTTAATTCTCATCAGAACTCTAGCTGCAGCATTTTGGACCAGCTGAAGACTTTTGACTACATTCTGTGGACCTCCTGATAGTAATGAATTGCAGTAATCCAACCTTGAGGTAATGAATGCATGAACCAGTTTTTCAGCATCACTCCTGGAAAGGATGCTTCTAATCTTAGCAATATTCCGAAGGTGGAAAAAGGAAATCCTACAAACCTGTTTAACGTGGGATTTGAATGACATGTCCTGGTCAAAGATTACACCGAGGTTCTTTACTTTGTTCTCGGAGGCTAATTTAATACCGTTTAGATTAGGTGATTGACTAAGCAGTTTCCTTTTCTGAGGTTCTGGTCCAAAGATGATAACTTCAGTCTTGTCTGGATTTAACAGCAGAAAGTTTAGAGTCATCCAGATTTTTATGTCTTCAAGACAAGCCTGTAATCTACCTAACTGATTAGGTTCATCAGGGTTTATGGATAAATATAACTGAGTATCATCAGCATAACAGTGGAAGTTTATCCCATGTTGTCTAATGATTTTACCAATTGGAAGCATATATATAGTGAAAAGAATTGGTCCAAGTACTGAACCCTGTGGTACTCCACAAGTAACTCTAGAGTATGAAGAAGATTTCTCATGTACATGAACAAACTGAAATCTGTCAGATAAATAAGATT
Organism: Aphyosemion australe; assembly: GCA_006937985.1. Lineage (NCBI taxonomy): Eukaryota > Metazoa > Chordata > Actinopteri > Cyprinodontiformes > Nothobranchiidae > Aphyosemion > Aphyosemion australe. The sequence continues at coordinate 276,525 of SSNS01000324.1, read as the reverse complement.
TAAACCAGCCTAGCGCTGTTCCTTTGATCCCTACAACATGTTCAAGCCTTTCTAAGAGAATATTGTGATCGACTGTGTCAAAAGCAGCACTGAGGTCCAACAAGACCAGAACAGACACAAGATTCTTATCTGAGGCCGTGAGAATATCATTTGTAACTTTCACTAATGCGGTTTCAGTGCTGTGATGCTCTCTAAAACCTGACTGAAATTCCTCAAACAGATCATTAGTGTTTAGATGCTCACATACTCCACTGGCCACTATTTTCTCAAGGACTTTAGCTAAAAATGGGAGATTAGATATTGGTCTATAATTCATGAGGTCATCTGGATCCAGAGAAGGTTTCTTAAGTAGAGGTTTAATTACAGCAACCTTAAACTCATATATCTATCTATCTTTGAATATAATTTTAGGTTGAATTATTGCCAATCTGTGTATATTTAGAAAAATATGACATTACATTGTTACTAGTAGAAATTAGTAACATCTCTACTTGAAGTTTGATTTTGAAACTCAAACTCAGAATTCTTTTCCTCCGTTTTGAAAGGTCGTCAAATAGAATATTTGATTGACAGGATTAGACAGAATATTAGAATACTAAAATATTAAACAGCTGTAGCCCTTGTTAATGCAGGAGATAGGTGTAGGAGACTATTTTCATGTTCAGCCTGCATGAAAAACTCAGAGTGATCGATTATAATCATAAATAATCATAAACAAATGTTTGTTCAGTGAAGCACACCTTTAAAATGAATAGGGGTCTTTAACCTGCAAGTCTAACTTTAACAGCATCTGGTGATACAAAAGCACAATAGCAACATCTTACGATGGATAAGTGAACAGGGTGAGAGGTCAGGTGTATTTTCCATTATCTGAATTGTATTTTTATGTGTCTGGTAAAACCATATTTCAAGATTGTGCCTTTTTGTAAGACAAATAAATATTGTTAATAAATGGTTAATAACACCACTTACTAGTCATACTTTTAAACTTCCTGACAACATTTTTTTTTTTTTTACAAAAACACTGTGGGTCGCCCGTGGGCTTGTCTACCACCGGGCTTTGCGAGTTTTCTGGGGGAAACCCTGCTAACCCCTAACCCTAACCCCTACCCTAACCACAGACAGGGTCTGATGAAGAGAAGTACCATGGTGACGCTGAACATGAACATGTCCTCCAGAGCTTTTTCCCACAGAGAACGACTCGAGGATTCACTCATTCATTCTAGATACCACAGACAGCAGATTTCTGAGTAAATGACAGCTTTAAAAGGCCACAGCTTTGATTCAGATGAAACAGCTACAGATTCGCTTGAGCTTACTTTAGGAACATTCTCATTTCATCAGCCTGAATGCAGACGAAAGTAAAACCATTAAAATGTAAATCTGCAAAACCAGAGCTGCTGTTCCAGGTCATTTTAGGATCATTTGGACTTTGCAAATACCTGTTTGGTGTTTTTTTGTGAATCTTTTATTAAATGTACTGCAGGCCATATAATAGTAACACTCCTTCAAAGGTTTTCTAGAACTAGCCACCGATATTGGTTTACAGTGTGAGGTGTGGTGTGTAGGACTGACTTATCGATCGACGCCGGCAGACGTGTCTCGTTGTCTCCATTTGTTACCAGCTTTGTTTGGTTTTCTTCCTGTTTTTAGTAAAGAGAAGCTATGATTTAACCTTTTGAAACAGGTCAGAGTATTTAGTTTCCCCAAAGCTTCATGTCCTAAAACCATGTTTAGACCCGAAAACATCCTGATTACGGTCACATTTCTAAAAACTCTTTTCTGGTTAAAAACGGCTCTTTTCACTTGTTTGGTTCGTCTTGTAGCTTCAAGACTAAAGACGCTGTTAAGCAGGAAAGAGCAGCATCACAAGGCTCTGATGGTGAATCTACTATTAGAGAGGAGATAAGAGCCCCCCCACTCTGGCCATGTCAGTCACCACCTGCTGGTGGTGGTCGGATGGGCCGGTGTGTCCCGTGGGCGTGGCTACAACAGAAAACATCACCAACAGTGTCTGAATGGATGAATGATTGTTGTGTGGTAAGTGCCTTGGGGGGCTTCTAGGACCCCAGCTATGTTATTACAGGACAGACACATCAGCAGCAGCAGCACTTTTAACAATCCAAGGGATTCCCAAAGTGCTGAACACTGCACATTAGAAACATTCGCCAAAAAAGAAAGATTGTATAAAAAAAAATAAGAACAATGAACCATAAAATGACAACACTAATTACTGTGCAATGTGATTAAACGCTAGCGTGTAAAAATGCGTCTTAAAGGAACTAGAGGCAGGAAAAAAGAAACGATGCTCACGAGCGACGCACCCGGCTCTGTGAGTAACTGCAGCCCAGCACGGGAGCGTGCACAGACGGCTATGTTACACAAACACAGAAATACCATTACCTGACCCTCTTCACACGCTCTCACGCCACACCTCCAATATCTCACGCTGAAAAGGCAACTCCCCGCCGCTCTCATGGACAATATTGCGGCGAAGCAATCCACGCTGCTGCCCTGATCACAGCTGAGCTAATGCTACTACTGTAGCATGATCACAGCTAATGCTACTACTGTAGCATGATCACAGCTAATGCTACTACTGCAGCCCTGATCACAGCTAATGCTACTACTGTAGCATGATCACAGCTAATGCTACTACTGTAGCATGATCACAGCTAATGCTACTACTGCAGCCCTGATCACAGCTAATGCTACTACTGTAGCATGATCACAGCTAATGCTACTGCACGCTAGCTCTCTCTGAGTCATCGGTGAGGTCAGATCATTGTCATCATCTCTAAACACAACCTATAATGTTTCTTACCTGCTCACTAGGAAATGAGCCATGGCAGCATCCTTTTTGAGTCCCAGATATAGTTGAAGCAGCCTCCATTCGTCAATCACGTATCCGATATAGATTCAGGTCCCTGCCTGTCTTTTACCGTATTTGGTTTTTGACTCACGAGATGCCGCTGAATAAACTTCCTTTGTGCCACGCTTGGTCGTTTGCTGGTTGCAGTAGAATCCATTCCCACAGTTCTTCTTTTGGAATTTGGCGGTTGGCAAGCAACTTAAGGTGCAATATCGCCACCTACCGATCTGCAGTGTCGAACACATTTTCTTTCTGTTTTGAAGCTGTCGTGAACGCGCAAGCAGTGTCAATTGACGCCACATCCGTAGGGCAGCGCGGGAAATTCGTGACCGAACTGCAGCGCATTTTGCAGCAAACAGCCTGTTCAAGAAAATGGAACGATACATGGGTGGCCTCATTCTTTTTGGTTTATAACGCTTCATCACCCATTAGCTTTGAAAAAATGAACATACATGTTTAATTTTTTACAGATTTTTTAAAGATCCTGCCTCTAGTTCCTTTAAGCCGTTTTTTAAACACTTCGACTGAGGAGGCCATTCTGATGGTTGTGGCAAGGCGTTCCACAGCCTTGGTCCTGCAACTGAGAAAGCTCTGTCCCCTCTTGACTTCATTGTTGCTATCGGAGCAACCAGCAGGAACTGACTGGTGGATCGAAGTACGCGAGGAGGCTCGTAAAGGCAAAGCAGCTCAGCCAAGTATGACGGAGCTAAACCATGGAGGGCTTTGTGTACTGAACCGGTAGCCAGTGCAACATGGCCAAGACTGGAGTAATATGCTCTCTGCTTCCAGTACCTGTTAAAAATCTAGGACCCTCTGTAGCCTAGCGATGGAGGCCTGACTTATCCCTGCAAGCAGGGAGTTACAGTAGTCCAGGTTACAAACGCATGGACAACAGTTTCCAGATGAGCTCTCGATAAAATAGATCTAATCTTAGAGATGCGCCTTAAATGAAACAAACAAGATCTAACGGTCCCATTAATGTGTTTTTCCAAAGTGAGGCCATCGTCCATTTTTACTCCTAGATTGGAAACAACCTCCTTTCTAAATGGGAGAAGTGTTGTCAACTCTGGGGCCATAGCGTTCACACATCTTGCATTTGGGCTGAAAAGGATGGCCTCGGTTTTGTCATTATTAAGACTCAGGAAATTGAGTGCCAGCCATGCTTTGACCTCCGATAAACAGTCCAAAAGTGGCTGGACCGAGGTTGCTGCGCCACGCTTCAGGGGAATGTAAACCTGACAATCATCCGCATATAGGTGAAAACTGATCTCATGTTTAGGGAACAACGTGCCCAAAGGCAGTAAATACACAGAGGGTGGAAAAAGACAAAAGGGTGTTTTGCTGTCCATCCATTTTCCTCCACTTATCAGAGGTCACGGGGGCAGCAGCCTAACCAGAGAGGCCCAGACCTCCCTCTCCCCAGCCACTTGGGCCAGCTCCTCCGGGGGAATCCCAAGGCATTCCCTGGCCAGCCGAGAGGTATAATCCCTCCAGCGTGTCCTGGGTCTTCCTTTGGGTCTCCTCCCGGTTGGACGTGCCCAGAAAACCTCACCAGGGAGGCGTCCAGGAGGCATCCTAACCAGATGCCCGAGCCACCTCAACTGGCTCCTCTCAATGTGGAGGAGCAGCGGGTCTACTCCGAGCCCCTCCCGGATGACCGAGCTTCTCAACCTATCTCTGAGAAGAAGAAACTTTTTTATATAGCGCCTCTCAAACTAAAAGTCATGAGGCGCTTCACAAGAACAAAAATAAAAAACGATTGAAAAAATATAAAAATGATTTACAAAATAAAAGCTCCTTCTAACAGGAGACTGCCAGACGTTCCCAGCAGACCCTCACAACACGTTTGATCAGGGGGGCCATTCCTCCCAACCACACCTCTCCAGGTCTCACTGTCATTGCCCACGTGAGCGTTAAAGTCCTCCAGCAGAAGGAGGGATTCACCAGGAGGCGCGTTCTCCAGCACCCCCTCTAAGGACTCCATAAGGGGCGGGTAGTCTGATCTGCAGTTTGGTGCATCAGCACAAACCACAGTCAGGACCCGTTCCCCCAACACGCAGGCGGAGGAAGGCTACCCTCTCATTCACCATGGTAAACACCAACGTACAGGCACCAAGATGGGGGGTAACTAGTTTGCCCACCTCTGCTCGGCGCCTCTCCGTGGGAGAAACTCCAGAGTGGTAGAGTCCAACCCCTCTCGAGGAAACTGGTTCCAGAGCCATGCGTCGAGCTGAGTCCGACTAGATCCAGCTGGAATCTCTCAACCTCACACACCAGCTCAGGCTCTTCCCCACCAGAGAGGTGACATTCCACGTTCCGAGAGCCAGCTTTTGTAGCCAAGGATCAGACCGCCTAGGTCCCCGCCTTTGGTTCCTTATATAGGAAACTTTTTTACTGATTGGCTTAATGAACTGAACTGTATTGGAATGTTTACTTTGTGAAGTGCCTTGAGACGACTCTTGTCGTGATTTGGCGCTATAGAAATAAACTGAATTGAATTGAATTGAACCACCCATCCCACATTGCACCTGACTCCTTTGGCCCCTCCCACGAGTGCTTATCCCATGGGAAGGAGGACCCAGGTCTCCTCTTCAGGCTGTGCCCGACTGGGCTTCTTGGGTAAAAGCCCGGCCACCTCCAGGCCTGGCTCCAGAGGGGGGTCCTGGTGACCCACGCCTGGGCGAGGGAACACTGTTTCTGTGATCATCATAAGGGGTCTGTGGGCTGCTGATCCCTCACCTAGGACCTGTTTGCCATGGGTGACCCTACCAGAGGCATAAAGCCTCAGACAGATCACTGGGACACTCAAACCCCTCCACCACGCTAAGGTGAGGCCGTTTTGTGTGATATTGGGAAATGAACAGAAATGAACAGCTAATAGATGCATCTGTAGGAAAATCTGTAAAAACATAAGACTTCTTTAAAAAATGCAACGTTGATGCCTGAACAAGATGTTCAAGCCTGAACAACTTCCGCCATGTTGTGGAGTAGCTAATGCTAATGGTTAGCTTCTACAAGCGGAGATGCTCTCTACTCTCTCCTTCTTGTGGGCGGTCTCAAACCAAGGTGGGCGGGGCCATGGACACTAATTTTCCCTGTGACAGAAGAGACTGGCCATTTCTCAATATGCGTACTTGTCTGTACTTGTGTACTCCGTCCTTGTGGAACGTCATCAACGATGGTCCAAGTACTGTTCCAATCCTAAGTACATATAATGGCAAGTTCTCTCAAAGTTCCCGGATATGTTCTTGCTCCGCCCATTGTATCGAGGATGCACTGATGCGTCCTTCTGCGGACTTGGGACAGCAAAGTTTCCCATAACGCATTGCGCCGCTAACTGTTATACTCCGAACGGCAGAGGAGAAAGCTCATAACTGTTGTGTTTTATATCAGAAATACAAATAAATCAATATAAAGTTGTCTGTTATTGTAAATAATTGCCTATAACCTGTAAAATTTGCTGTGTATTTGTTTTTTTTTCTTTCAGACTCTTCACGATC
>SSNS01000324.1:250132-262632 GCA_006937985.1 Aphyosemion australe | reverse complement strand
GCTTTGAGGTGCAGGTCACTTATTTATCGCAAAAGCAACCCACTTTGTTTCTGGCGTATCTATTTCTCCAAACAGAGGCCATTCAGGACTCCAGTTCCCACCAGAGATAATTATTCATAACTTTTACATGTTCAGTTTGTTGAAATGTGCCTTTAAATTCACCATCAAACTTTGGACTTGTTGGTGTTAGCTCAGAGGAACCATGAGAGTATGTCCTGGTGTCCTGCTCCTCTGAACACCAGACACTCATACATTATTCAGCAACAGAGCGGTACCTGAGCATCCGCTGGGGTGGACTATTTGATATTTTATTCTGTGTCAAAAGGCTAAGTCTGATTTTATACCCATGCTGCTGTAAGCCGGCGTGATGATTAAGTGTGTGTCTGAGAGGGCACGGTTCAGTCCTTTGAAAGAGGCAAAGCCTTTCATATTAAGTGATCTCTCTCTGATTTACAAATGATTAAATCTGCCTGAAAGCTTTTCACTTTGCTGTGGGATTATTGCTGAAGGGGGAAACGCTTCCTGAACGGGCTGCACTTCCACATCTGGGAGTAAATATTCACATATCTCAACAGACTCGGCACATGTGAGGAATTCCAGCCCGTGTTGTTTTATATCTCCACATCAGACAGAAACCTCTCAGGACACACTTCCACTCCTCCAACGTCCTCAGAAGCTGGTTGTCATGGGTCTTCATTATATTGTGGCAAATCTAAAAGAGCAGAGTAACGACCTGCAGCCATGAATTATGAATGAAGACAGGAATACATAATTTAGCAGGATGTGTTGCATATTTTATGGTAATCATTTTCCTTTCATTTAGGAATTACAATGACTTTGCTGCAACGTTTTGATTCAAATGGGAGTAAATAAAAACACAGCTGGGTTCAGTTCACCTACAAATACAACTTTCATAATAATTGGTGCTTTATATTTGGCCTCCTAGTGAATGGACCTTGTTTCTTGCTGTTTTCCATCAGCTGAGTTCAGAAATGGAACGGAGTTGAAGAAACATCACCTTTAGTGGAATGCTGCCATCTTCTGTTAGATTAGAGCCATTACAGGAGTTTGATCAGCTGATTTTGTTTTGTCTTTTAGAATCTGACTGAAAGTGACATCAGCAAGTTTAGTCTCATTCACCAGCCGTAAGTAGCCGTTCATCCTGTTTCATCACTTTACCTGCTGAAACGCTGTGTGTTTGATTTTAGACACACCCACAGTAGCATGAACCCTCAGATAGACCAGATCACGGCTCTTTCACACGTGCATCACATCGGCTCATCCTGCAACAGCTACACTGCCTCCCATCAAACACAGAACACATTTAAAAACTCTGCTCATCACTTCCAGCCTGGCTCCATCTTACCCTTCTGACCTCCGCTCGCTTCGCTCCGCTGCTGCTCCTCAACTTTCACCTAGAATATAATAATATTATTATTATTGTTATTGACATAATTATTATTATAATGATAACTTTATTTATAAAGCACTTTCAAACAAAGTGCTGAACAGCAAAAACAGTACAGAATAAAACAAGATGCAGTTAAAAGAGATAAAACATAAAGAACTACAGTAACCACTAGGGCTGAAACAAATCCTCTAATGGTCTGATTCAATAAATTCCTCAAATCTGACTCGAGGCTTCGTTAAATGTGTGCACCACAGTCTGAACACATTTTCCTGGCGCTCTATGTGGTCATCTAGATGCCGTGGATAAAATAGAGAAAGCAGCAAAGACAAAAACCATCATAAAAGGCAGAAACGATCCAAAGTTAGGGATCAAGAATGAAAGTACGACTAGATGGGCTAATGCTAAAGCTAGCAGGTAGCACGCTCACGATGAAGTGGGGTTTGGAAAAAAACACGATGATCGGGAAACTAAGTATGAATAAACTCTACAAGTGGAAGGAAAATCCCCACCATCCTGTTCATGTGTAGATGTCTGCAGACCTGCAGCTACTACCTGAGGTTGTTGCTACGAGCCTGCTGCTCTATACCGCTTTAGGCTCTATATGGCAAGCTGTTGTAGCATGTAATTCACAAACGCTTCTATCTTTGAATATAATTTTAGACTGGATTATTGCCAACCCGTACGTAATAAAAGGGATATGCCACCATTACATTGTTACCTGAGCCTTTTAAATCTCTTGATGGCCTTGCCTTACACCCACACACCTCCCGTTCCCTCAGGTCAGCGGATCAGCTGCTCCTGACTCCTCCTGAGCTTAGAGGAGATCGTGCTTTTGCTGTAGCAGCTCCTAAACTGTGGAAGGAGCCTCTTCATGGTGTGATCTTCAATCACTACTGAAAACCACCTCTTCTCCACCTGAGATGTTGACTTTTAACTAGTTTTGGATCATTTTCATTATTATTATTTTATTTTAACCATATTTTAATCTGCTAAGTTTATTGTTTTAACTCTCTGGCTATTTTATTGTTGATTGTGCTGTTTTTATTTGTTCTGTGTGCAGCACTTTGGTCCTGCGGGGGTTTTAAGTTCTATTCAAATAAAGCTGGCATGGTGTGATTAGCATGTCCAGTAGCTTAATGCATTCATTTCTACTGATCATAGTTTACCTGTGGGTATATTTAGATATGTTATTGTGAATATATGCACACACACACACACACCCCTCACACACACTCACACACACACACACACACTCACACCCCCCACACACACACCCCACACACACACCCCCACACACACACCCCACACACACACCCCCACACACACACACCCCACACACAGACATACACACACACACACACACACAGCTGGGTTTCTGTTTGTGAGCAGTTGAGGGTTTTATGCGCGCCTGACTGCACCTGCTCCTCATTCTGAATGTGTTTGTTAATGTTTGTGATGTCACTTCCTGTTCATGAACCAGACTGAAACTACCTGAACTTGGAAAAAATAAAAATTTCCTTCATATAATAATGAAATAATGAAGCAAGAAGTTGATTTGATGCTTTTCGGTGACTTTAGCTGTAAGCTAAACAAACAGAGCTGGGTGGTATTGAAGGGGTTCAGGTGTGGAAGCAGCCATGTGGTCTGGTTTAGAGTCCATGAGGACCGGACAGCAGGCAGAGCTGGAGGTTCTCTTTGGGAATGAGGAGGATGGATAGGATCAGGAATGAGTCATCAGAGGGACAGCTCATGTTAGATGTTCTGGAGATAAAGTCAGAGAGGACAGACTGAGATGTTTGGACATGTCCAGAGGAGAGACGATGACACAGGTAGAAGGATGCTGAGGGTGGAGCCACCAGGCAGGAGGCTGAGAGGAAAGAGGACATGAAGTTAGTTGGTGCGAGGGCAGAGGATGCAGGAGATGGGACCAAATGGAGACTGATGATTGGCTGTGGGGACCCTTGAAGGGACACGCCCAAAGAGGAAGTAGACATGAATATGTGATAAGAATAAATAAACCTGAGCTGTACTGGTTTATATAACATTTTTTCAATTCTAGTTTTCATTTGAACCATTCCAGATAACATGCAGCAAACTCCCACCACGGTGAAAGGGAGCAAACCTTTTACTGCAGATCTAGTGGAGCTGTGATTTTCTCCTCTCTGCCCCGATGGAAAGGGTAGCTAAAGGTCTGCTAGAGCCAGCCTCTGAGCCAGAGCCACTGCAGCGGTCCTAGCTGCAGATTATTCAAACAGAACGCCTCTGACAAGGTCAGGATTATTCCTACAGCGCATTATGACCTGGTTTAACGTTACCGGGGACGCGCTGCTTTCAGCCCCCCACAGGAGTCACCAAACTTCATGTGTCAGCATGTTGGACGCGTTTCCCTCTTTGTGAACAAAGGTCTGTTTTAGTGACCTGCAACCAACCACACTTTGGAGCGTTTCTGTCTTGATGCCATCTTGGAGTGTGGGCATGATGACGTCATCACACAAAAGCACCACTGGCCAAACCGATGAGAGGAATCGCTGGCTGGGAACTAAAGTTGTCACTGATCTGATCTGTGGGGTTTCATAGATGTTACACAGTCTGAATTATCTGCCTTTCCAATCCCAACATGGATGTCTCTCATCACTCTCAGTGAGCAAAGTAAACAACAAGGCATGAGTCTCCACGGTAACCACATGACATCATTGGTAGTCATAACAGGAAAAGGCAAGGCAGCTTTATTTATATAGCACATTTCATGCACAGAGGCAATTCAATGTGCTTCCATTTAGCAAGAATGGCAAGAACAATAAAATCCAAATTCAGTTTAGATTTATAAATGAAAAAGAAAAGAACAAAGGGTGAGCAGGTACAGTGCAGCAGGTGCAGCATCAGAAACGTTCATTCATAGGCTGATGAACACGTGAACGTTACTAGAGTTTATGAACACGTGAACGTTACTAGAGATTATGAACACGTGAAGGTTACTAGAGTTTATGAAAACGTGAACGTTACTAGAGTTTATGAACACGTGGACGTTACTAGAGTTTATGAACACGTGGACGTTACTAGAGTTTATGAACACGTGAACGTTACTAGAGTTTATGAACACGTGAACGTTACTAGAGATTATGAACACGTGACCGTTACTAGAGTTTATGAACACGTGAACGTTACTAGAGTTTATGAACACGTGAACGTTACTAGAGTTTATGAACTCGTGAACGTTACTAGAGTTTATGAACACGTGAACGTTACTAGAGTTTATGAACGCGTGAACGTTACTAGCTTATGAACACGTGAAAGTTACTAGAGTTTATGAACACGTGAACGTTACTAGAGTTTATGAACACGTGAACGTTACTAGAGTTAATGAACACGTGGACGTTACTAAAGATTATGAACACGTGAACGTTACTAGAGTTTATGAACACGTGAACGTTACTAGAGTTTATGAACACGTGAACGTTACTAGAGTTTATGAACACGTGAACGTTACTAGAGTTTATGAACACGTGAACGTTACTAGAGTTTATGAACACGTGGACGTTACTAGAGTTTATGAACACGTGAAGGTTACTAGAGTTTATGAACACGTGGACGTTACTAGAGTTTATGAACACGTGAACGTTACTAGAGATTATGAACACGTGAACGTTACTAGAGTTTATGAACACGTGAACGTTACTAGAGTTTATGAACGCGTGAACGTTACTAGAGTTTATGAACACGTGAACGTTACTAGAGTTTATGAACACGTGGACGTTACTAGAGTTTATGAACACGTGAACGTTACTAGAGTTTATGAACGCGTGGACGTTACTAGAGTTTATGAACACGTGAACGTTACTAGAGTTTATGAACGCGTGAACGTTACTAGAGTTTATGAACGCGTGAACGTTACTAGAGTTTATGAACACGTGAACGTTACTAGAGTTTATGAACGCGTGAACGTTACTAGAGTTTATGAACACGTGGACGTTACTAGAGATTATGAACACGTGAACATAACTAGCTTATGAACGCGTGAAAGTTACTAGAGTTTATGAACACGTGGACGTTACTAGAGTTAATGAACACGTGGACGTTACTAGAGATTATGAACACGTGAACGTAACTAGCTTATGAACACGTGAACGTTACTAGAGTTTATGAACACGTGAACGTTACTAGAGTTTATGAACACGTGAACGTTACTAGAGTTAATGAACACGTGGACGTTACTAGAGATTATGAACACGTGAACGCTACTAGTTTATGAACACGTGAAAGTTACTAGAGTTTATGAACACGTGAACGTTACTAGAGTTTATGAACACGTGAACGTTACTAGAGTTTATGAACACGTGAACGTTACTAGAGTTTATGAACACGTGAACGTTACTAGAGTTTATGAACACGTGAACGTTACTAGAGTTTATGAACACGTGAACGTTACTAGAGTTTATGAACACGTGAACGTTACTAGAGTTTATGAACACGTGAACGTTACTAGAGTTTATGAACACGTGAATGTTACTAGAGTTTATGAACACGTGAACGTTACTAGAGTTTATGAACACATGAACGTTACTAGAGTTGGGGCACATCTGAGGTCATGAGGAAGCTAATTCCATCTGTGTGCAGCATAGTAGCTAAAAGCAGCTTCACCCTGTTTGGTTCTGACCCGGTTCTACCAGCTGACTGCTTCCTAAGGGTCTCAGAGCCCTGCTGGGTGGAGATACTGGAAGGAGATCCGACAGGTATTTTGGCCCCATGCCACTGAGTGTATACTATTATATATATACATACTAGTATATATATATACTAGTAGAAGCACTTTGAAATGGATTCTGTAGTTTACTGGTAACCAGTGCAGAGATTTAAGAATTTTAATATTTTCTACAAGTTGAACTATTTCAGACTCTGCTAGACACGAAAAACCTAAAACAACCCACAAAGCACCGTGGGATTCAGCTGCTTTTATTCTGAAAAGTGACCCAATAAACAACCCAGTCATGTGACCCAGGTAAAACGAGGCCTTGTCATCAGTCACGTGGTTTTCTGAGTCTTCGTGGACATGCCCCTTTTGTGCTCGGTACACGCCTCAGCTGCATGAGTCCATCACTATCAAAGCTGAATATTTTAGTTTATCTTTGTGAAAGCATCTATGCGCATCCTCTTTAGATGTTTAACCAGTCACCTGACTTCCTCTGCTGCTCACCTGGTTTGAGCTGTTAAACCCAGAAGGGAGAAATTGAAGAAAACCAGTGATGCAAGATAAGCGTGGTCAGAAATGAGAAGTGACTATTTTCCTGACTTAAGCAGCCGTAGAATAAGATCCCTCCCTCTTCTGTTGGAGACGCCGTCAGAGACTCGAGGCAGTCAGAACAGATGTAACTAAATAGAAATGGAGACGTTGAGCCGACTCGCTGCTCCTGCTGCAACAAAGATCAGGTAAAGAGTCGTTGAGTTGACCTGAACTCACAATTATAACACCTTTATTTCTCTTATTCTGCCTTTTACATCTGATTCGATTATCACGCTGTACTCATCATACAACGTTCATCATAAAGTGATTTATGGGAAACTGAAGTGAAACTAAGAGTTAAAACATTTGATTCAAGCTGAAAAAATGTTGTTTTATTGGATTTTCTCTGGTTTTTGTGCTTTCCAGGCAGCTTCAGAAGATTGTTCAAGACATCAAGAAAAACGACGGCAGCTTACTGGATAGACTCAGAAGGTTCGTCAACCTGAACTCAAATCTTTAGAATGGTTACGACTCGTGTGTTGAGAGATTCCTTGAGAAATCTGCTGATCTAAAAATTCTCTGGGTGGTTTTGCATCACAAGAACACCAATTCCTCTTTCACAATCGCTGGAAAAAAGACAAGAGGCACAGAAAAAAAACCTTTAACAGATGGCTGATGTCTCACTTTCCTTTCCTGAGACGAGCCGCCTTAAATCACTGAAGCAAACATAGAGGCGCTGCTGGAGCTATTTATTCTCATCCTGTTCTGCAACTATAGTTCTTCTAATTCCCCCCTGTTGCACCTGTGTTGTAAATCCACTGTTCTTGTTTTGTGTGTAACAGGCTGAAGAGCAAAGCTCGTCCAGCTGTTCCTGTGAGAGACTACAGAGGTGAGCGTGCAGACGCTGCAAACACACAAACATCAGCGATGCATGATCTCAGAGCCTCGTGTGGAGGACGAGCTGTTAGATGTGTGCTAGATCAGGTGATCAGCTAACTTGGGATTTTAAATAATCTGATTGGTTGTTGTTGACATTTCTGTTGTCCGTCATTTTGACCGACAGGGTAAAAAAACAGTCATGATCCTTTTTTCCGTCAGTTCCATTTCTAAAATAATAACAAATAAACACTGAATATCATTTAGTTTAGTCCAAACAAGCTGAGCAGCGTGGCCCAGTATCATATTAACGTCACAATTAAACCATTTCACTTAGAACAGGAACATTTCACTTGCTGTGGCCCCAATCCCAGCTTCCTTCTGCTCCGTCCAGCCTGAACTGGTCACCTGCTTGTGCTAGGGGGCTTGCTGAAGAGGCTGTAGTCATGAGGTTCTGGACTCATGGCTGTTTAAATGTTCTGGAGGGTGAATCTGCGCTCCGCTGCCACACTGGAGACTGGAATAACAAGCCCGAGTTCTGCCTTAGTTTTAAACTCGGGAAACTTTTCTCCAAATCAAATAAGCAGAAGTCGGGTTTGCAGAGCTAGAGGCACTGGCTTCAGCGGGAGGAAATCCTCGTGCTTGTGCACCGGAGATGACAGACGTGCTCCGAGCTCCTGTCCCAGCGAGATGCGTTGAGAATGGTGTTCAAGTGTGAGCTAATGCTCTGGTGGGAACCTTCTCTCGATTGATTTGGTTACCTCTGCGATGTTAACGTTTAAAATGTCTGCACACCTGCATGAGTCGGGCTGTCAATTGCAATCTGTCTAAATAATAATAATAATAATAATACATTTTATTTGAAGCGCCTTTCTAAAAACTCAAGGCCGCTGTACAGAAGGAAAAGTAAAACCAACACAACAAAGTGAAAGGTACAGTAAAAGACTAGTACATTAAAAACCTAGATAAAACACATAAAAACAGTTAAAGGGAATAGGCTATCTTGAACAGGTGAGTTTTGACTTTAGCCTTGAACTGGTGAAGGGTAGCGGTATTCCTGACTTCAGCTGGTAATGAATTCCACAGGGAGGGGGCAGATCTGGTGAAAGCTCCACTTCCCATGGTGACAAGACGAGCAGGGGGATTGTGCGGGTTGATGGTAGCTGAGGACCTGAGCAAGCGGGAGGGTGTAGAAACTTGTATGAGCTGCCAGAGATAGGAGGGGGCGAGGTTGTGAATGACCTTATATGTAAGGAGGAACATTTTGTAATCAACCCTGAATTTTATTGGTAACCAGTGAAGCTGCTGGATAACAGGGTGATGCGATCAGAAGTGTGTGTTTTCGTGATGATACGAGCAGCAGAGTTTTGAACCAGTTGAAGTTCATGTAGAGACTTCTGTGGCAGACCAAAAAGGAGTGAGTTACAATGATCTAAGTGAGAAGTGACCAAGCTGTTTACTAAAATAGCGGTGGAGTGACTAGACAGAGATGGACGTAGGCAGTTTATATTTCACAAGTGGTAGTGAGCAGATCGAGGGACAGAACTGATATGAGAATGGTAAGACAGGGTGCTGTCCAAAATTACACCAAGGCTCTTAATCTGATCTAGGCACGTGACTGTAGTGTTTTCTATTGCTATTGAGAACGTTGCTGTTTTCCCTAATGCTGAATTTGTGCCCATGAGAAGCACTTCGGTTTTGTCTGAGTTCAGCTTCAAGAAGTTGGAAGAGAACCAGGACCTAATCTCTGCAAGGCATTCAGTGAGTGAGGATGGTGGAAGCATTGTAGATGGTGCAGTTGAAATATATAACTGAGTATCATCAGCATAACAGTGAAAATTGATGCTGAATTTACGAAAAATTGAACCCAAAAGGAGCAGATAGATTACGAATAGTAGAGGGCCGAGGACAGAACCTCGAGGAACCCTAGATACTACAGGAGTAGGATCAGAGGTAAATGTGTTCAGCTGAATGAATTGAGTTATATTTGTAAGATATGACTTAAACCAGTTAAATGGAATGTGAGAGATACCTATGGCAGATAATCTATTCAGGAGGGTGGAATGACAGACGGTGTCAAATGCGGCACTGAGGTCAAGGAGAACTAAAATAGTGATTAAGCCAGAGTCAGCCACCATTAGAAGATCATCTGTAATCTTAATTAGTGCTGTTTCGGTACTGTGGAGATGGCGGAAACCAGATTGGAATGGTTCATATAAACTATTGGCAGATAAATGCTGATGGAGTTGTGAGGCTACAGGTTTGAGATTGACCGGAAGTTGTTAAAGTTACTAGGGTCAGCTCCTGGTTTTTTCAGTACACTGAAAAAAACAGAAAATGGTCCTCTTTGCATTTATGTAATCATTTTGGGGGTGTTTAACACATTTGCCTCATGTTTTAATGTTGAATGTAACTGTATCGTGTAAAACCAACACGATATGCAGAAAGGGTACATGAATGTGATCAAATCACGTTGAGGTTAAGCGAGACATTAATGTAGCGTTGATAAATCTCGTGATAATGCACGGGATTTTGTCCTGCACGCTTTGGATTATGGGTAGAAGAAGATAGCCATTTCAAATAACTGCGCGCGGACCCAGAACTACTTTGTTCGGTAAGTCTTGGTTTTCTCAATAAAAATGGTTAAAATCGCATTCATGTGTAGTTTAGATGCTTGAGAGTCGCCATGTAAAGTAAAATTAGTGCTGTGAGTTTATTTGTTCTGGCTGTTTTCTCTGTTTAGAAGAATTTGCGCACTTTCATTTGAATTAGTTTTATGAGCGGGAGCCTTAATGTCACATTTAACTTAACTCTGTGGTGCACTAAACATATTTAGGGCTTCCGTGGGTTTGCTAGTTGAGTTGTGTTGTGTGTTAACTCCACTTTAGTGTTTGTGAGATTTGGCTATCACACATCCTTAGCTAGTAAAGCTAGCTTACCCCTCCTCACTCTTTCTCCCTTTGTTCTTTTAGCTGGAGATCTCTGGCATTCTAGTTTGACTGGTTTGTGACAAAGGTGAGTTACAACGACCCATTAACGATCGTTATTTATTGCATTGATATGCAAAAAGACGGCGAATTTTGGCGCTAATATAACTCACTGGTATTCGTGTTACCGGGTTTATTTGATGCAAATGTGCTAGCCGAATTGCACAATGTTATTTAAGCCAGAGCTAGCACAATCCCCTCCTTTATATTGTGTTCTGTTTGTCATGTAAAGCTTTAAGCTGACAGTTAATGAAGCAACAAGCTGTCAGGATTGTGTGTTTTCACTATTCTAGCCTCAGCCTGCTGAGTGTGGATGAGGTGTTCCAGTAGATTTGTTAAAACATTCAATCCTAGCTCCAAAACAGTAAAAACATACGATACAATGTTCAATACAGGGTGACCAAACGTCATCTTTTCCCCGGACATGTCCACTTTTCACCCTCTGTCCGGGGCGTCCGGGGGGTTTCCTAAATGTCCGGGCTTCATCCAGGAGCCGGGTTTGAATTACGGGGGAGCTGGAAGCCCTCAACATACACACCCAGGGAAGCCCGAAAAAAGATTCTGTTTCTGCCTAAATTACATTATTTATATGGACTCTCAGCGCACCGGGATTCTGTGAGGAGAGGACAGACATGCTTGTTGAAGCTGCGTCCTGCACGGCCACAGTAACATTCTCAAAGTGGCGCCACCAAAAAATATAATTAGCACGCGATCGTTCATATAATCTTCTGTGTTACTTCTGTCTTTTGATCGTATCTTTTATTCGTGTCTGGAGCGCGTCACCCGTGCTCCGGTGACGTCACCTCACCTGCGCGGCCACGCAGCGCAAACTCCACTATTTTTCAGCCGGTAGATTCATTTGAATGTTTAGTTCAAAAGCAACTCGAGGTGAATCAGGAGGAAGCCAGGAAACAGTTTTTTCTGGTGGATTGAGAGGAGAAGCAGGAAGATCAGAGACAGACAGGACAGGAAAATATTCAAATAAAAACAAGAAAACAAAACAAAGTTCTTGAAAATGAAAATGTTGGTAGATTTATCCCAATACACCTTTTGACCTTCATAAAGCAATAATTCATAAGCATGTAATATTTATATTTTTGATACAATTCAGGTCACCGTCAAAATTCCGTCCCACATCCAGGGCCGTATCAGGGCATTTTGGGGGCCAAGGCAAACAGACCCCCCCATCCCCTCCCCGTCACTGGGCTCCCCCAGAATCCTCTGTGTAATTCAAAACCTGCCCAGGAGTATTAATTATAGTGTTTGCAAAAACATCTTGGTTTACATATGAATTGTTCTAGAGCCATTTTGTTGGCAGAGTCTGATATTTTAGCTCTAAGCCAGGTGTTCTGACAGAACACTGGGAAAAAAATGGGTCCCAACGTGGTTTGTGTGGCGTTAGGTGCTGTGTCTGCGGCACGCAGCAGTGATGCGCCTTTTGCGTATTTGGAGAGAATGAGTACTCGTGCGCAAAACAAGGCCCCTCATGGAGCGCGTGTTCTGCGTATCGAGAAGGGCCCACTTAAAACACTGGATTTGCTCAAATAAGATGTTTGAGCTCAACGAGGTTGTAGTTCTCTTGTGGAATGCTCAGAGTGCAGCTTGTATGAGCATGCGTGATTTTATCAGTTGGGAGGCGTGGAGCAGCTGGAGAAACATATTAATGATGGAACGTACGAGAATTTTTGACATAACACCAGTGCGCAGAGGTGCGGGTTTCAATGATCAACAGGAAAGGGAGGGGGAGGGGAAAACGGCGAGAGAAACATGGAGGGACCAGACTTATAGTAAAGTTTTGAGCAAAACTGCTGAAAAAGTGTGGGTGTTCAGCCTCCTCATTAGAAAAAGCGTGGGTGTTAAAACACCCACATTCCCCACGGGTGTGACGCCCATGGGGTGACGTCATCGGTAGGCACGGATCCCCTGTCCTCTTTTTTGGAAATGGAAATATGGTCACCCTACAGTACACCCTCCTTAAAGATTTCATTTTATGTACAGCTATTATTAT
>SSNS01000324.1:245565-249956 GCA_006937985.1 Aphyosemion australe | reverse complement strand
ACCCTGCCATTTTTATGTCAGTGTCCCACTGTGAGAAATTGATTATTTTTATATTATCTGAAGATTCTAAACTCCTTTCCATAAAGGTAGTTTTAATGTTATTTTGTAGTTGCTGGTGTCACATGCTGACAGGTTAGTTTTTTGCCTTGGATCACTTTCTTCTGTGCTACTGAAAATTTAAGTTCAGTTATATTTTCTTTATTCTGAAGGAGGCCACTGATGCTCGGAGGGAGTCCCTCATCAAAAGACTTGGCGTTTATCTGAATGAAAATCCTGGCATCTTGGTTCAGGAGTACATGGTGAGTGTTTCATGAGTAGATTGTAGCTTTGCAACTTTCCAAAATGCAGAGACTTAACCCAGTGATCCTACTGTTTAGGTTTAATAAAGAGGGCAGCTCTATATTAATTTGGCAACATGATTTCAATGCCAAGCATAAAAGTTAACTTGTCACACAAAGGGTCCGAACACTAGAATTTTTCTCCATAGACCCCATTATAAACACAAAAGACTACCCATTTTGACCCCCTCTCCCACAGAGAGGACAAACAGTTTCTTTTACATTAGGGGTCACACCAGTGTAAAAACGAAACACTTAAAAATTTGGTTTTATTATAACAAGGTAATTTCCACCATATTCCCACACCGTGCTCACCCTCATCTGACAAGGGCAGAATTGAGACTGTGATGTAAACTGGATCTGGAAAATATTCACAGAGCAGGACTTTTCCACATTTTGTTATGTTAGTCTTATTCAAAAATGTATTAAATTCATTTTTTCTTCAAAATTCTACACACAATGCCCCATAATGACAACATGAAATAAGTTTTGAGATTTTTGCTCTGGAGTATATCAGATCCAGGTTAATGC
The DNA here is from genome assembly GCA_006937985.1 of Aphyosemion australe. NCBI lineage: Eukaryota > Metazoa > Chordata > Actinopteri > Cyprinodontiformes > Nothobranchiidae > Aphyosemion > Aphyosemion australe. Next base: position 249,087 of record SSNS01000324.1, on the reverse strand, counting down.
TGAATATTAATTCAAAGTAAGAATCTCTAGAAAAAATGGCCCAACAGAATCAGACCTGTGATATCTATATTGTAAGGCTAAAGGGAATCTGGAATCGTCTGAGTTTCATAACTTGGTGTCTGGTAGGCCTCTGTCTTTGAAACAGAAACTAATGTAAAAGTTAAAGGATCATCTTCATTTGAGGTAGATGTTGTGTCTTATTTTTCTTTTCTGTTTTATGGATTATGAAGGCAGCATGACAGGAGACTGGCTACTATGCTGCTTACCTAGTAGTAGATATACTACAGCATTAGAAATGCTGCATTCAACAGAGATCAGTTAAAAATGAATTTTAAATAAATGTTTTCTCTTTAACCAGGATACGACTGAGGTCACTGCACTGAGGGCCATCGAGAGAGTGACAGCAAGCATCTGACACCAGAAGGACGCCAGGTGATGACTTTTCTGATGTTGGCATCATCATTGAGAGGGTGGTGGTTCTTCAGGATCAGGATAAGGAGACTCTTGCAGCAGCCATGCTGTTTGGATTTTACTCCTTGTACATGTTACCCATCACACATCCTCAACACTTTTGATGTGATTCAAAAGATGGGAATGGAGTGGATGCGACTCAACTCTGGAGAAACTGAACTGAACTGTTCCTGTCAGGAAAGCTCACTGTTGTGTATGTGAGGTGGATGGCTCCAGGTAAGAGGACATTTTTATTTCACACTTGCTTCCACGTGTTTAAATGTTGAATATCCAGATGAACAATCAGCAACCCACGACAAATCAGAGTTCATTGTTAAAAGTTTATTCTGCTACTGTCATGTAGATGGGAGCTGTTTTTTCCCTGTAAAGTTCTCTGATTGGTTGCTTTCTTCAACTTTAGTTTGTATTTACTATTTACAGGTAAAGAGATGGATAATTGTGTGTAGTCTAAATACTCCTATCGGGGCTGTGTGAAATGGCATGTTTAGTTTAATTCAGATGGAGTAAAGAATTTAGTACTTTCAAAAATGCTTTTTCTACTTAATGTCACAATATGAGCAGTGTTGGAATTTTGGATATTCATTGTACTGCTTTTTATCTTGTGTTACTTGAATAAAGGTTTTGACTGGCAACTGTTAATCTTTTTTGATTGGGGCAAAATGGGTAATGTTAATAATTAAGAGTCACTAAAAAAGTGGGAACAAATGTTTGTGGTTTTTTATTTAATAGTTGCATCGAATTGTTTACAATTAGAATTATTTAATTTAATCTTGACAATAGAAGACGTCAGTAGAATGTTTGTATTGTTTTCTTCCAAGGTAATTGTTTTGAGAAAAGCTCTAATTTCTCTGCTGTGGTTGAGTTGACAAACTGACAAATAGTTTATTTTTATTTCAGTTTAGTAGTAATGTTAATTCAGTACTTTAAATACTGTCACTGCAGTGACATTAGACTTATATTTTGAAAGGTTACTACTCTGAAAAACGGTCTGCAATTTTTACTTCTAATTTTTATAGTCCAAAGTTTGAAATGTTTGTTGTGAGACTCTCTGAGACTGTATTTTATTGAACTTTAAAGCTATTATTTGGGTTAACATAATTAAATCATGGAAAGAATTGCCACGTGATTAAATGGCCTTCTTTCAGCATTAACCACTTTTGTTGGCCTAACTTAATTTTCATGGGTTTGGTCAACATAAATTAATAATGTTAATCTACTACTGTAAAATGAGTTAGATCAGCTTAATTAAATCAAGTTGGGTGCAAATGAGGAGATTTAGTAGGACCAAACTTATTGATTTAAGTTGGGTCAAAATGTTTCAAATTAGTTAAATTGACCCTATCAAATTAAGTAGAATACAAATGTAGTAATTAAGTTGACTCAACCTTAATTAATTACTTTGGCTCAACACAATTACTTTGGCTCAACACAAATACTTTAAGTTAGAATAACATAAATGTATGATGTTGAACTAAAGCAACATAATCACGTGGCAATCCTTTCCATGATTTTTTTAAGTTCATTCAAAGAGTTATTTTTTTGGGTGTAGTGGGTGGATTACTGCAGTTTTCATAGACTGATGGACAGTTCCAGTGGAGAATATTGCACTACAAAAGCTAGCTTTTGCATGCCGTATACTGTCCCTGTAGTGGAGCATATGAGAAGAGTACAGTTCTCTATGAATGACAAGACCTGTCTTTTAGTACAGGCGTTCTAATTGACGACCTTTCGATTTGAGAATGTGAAGTGTTGGTGTGAACCAGGGGGCAGTGTGTGAGAATGAAACAGATCTAGTTCTAAGTGGAGCTGTTGAATTCAAAATTCATGAAGACCATCATTGTAGAAGGAGACTAGGTCAAGTGGAGAAAAGGATTGTAATGTTTCCATAAAACTATTAACACATGAAAGGAAAGTGTCCAGATTGATGGTTTTGAGATTTCTAAAGGTAATGGAACGCTGAGGCTTAATAGTAGAGAGGGTCAGAGTCATGTTGAAGGTGAGGAGAAAATGGTCTGAAGAGGAAAATTCTTCTGCAGGGCAGTCCTTGGGAGTGAGTCCGGAACAGCAGATTAAATCCAGAATATGTCCTTTGGAATATGTTTGAGTATCCATAAACTGCTGAAAGCCAAAATTGTCAAGGCAAGAGATACCAGCGCTGGTGGCCTAGTGGTAGAGTGTCCGCCCCGGGACTGGGAGATCAGGGTTCGATTCCCGGTCGGGTCATACCAAAGACTTTGAAAAAATGGGACCCAATGCCTCCTCGCTTGACACTCAGCACTAAGGGGTTGGATTGGGGGGTTAAACCACCAAATAGTTCCCGACCGCGGCCACAGCTGCAGCTCACCGCTCCCCACCATGGTGATGGGTCAGATGCGGAGATGTAATTTCACCAGTGTGTGATGAACAGTGTTGGGCAAGTTACTTCAAAACTGTAATGCATTATTTATTACTTGTTACTCACATTTTAAAGTAATTCGTTACATTATATTACTGATTTTAAAATGTAAGGCATTACACTACTTTTGCATTACTTTAAGTTACTCTCACCAAAATAATATGGATTTGGGAATCTAAATGTAGCTCATGACGCTCAAGTAGCTCATCACACATCCAGTGGAAGGTGAGGTGGTATCTAACTGGGCTAGGGGTTGTTGTTAAAACAGTCAAACATAACAACAGTTCTTTAGGTGTAAAGTGCATTTGACTACAATGTTCTTCATATCCTTATTCGTCACAAACTTAAAGTAACGGGCGTATGCCCATCTGGAGAATGTTCAGCTGCAGGTTCATTCTCTGCTCTGTCTGACTACAGGAAGTGAAACATTTTGCGTGAACGTTTCTCTTCTGCTGATCTTGTGTAGCTTAGAAATCTAGACACACCGTAGCAGAAGCAGAAAGATTTTGCTCTGCAGGTCCTTCTGATCACCTCCATCAGGGCTGGAGGATGAGTGTCCCTGGGCATGAAAGTGCCCAAAGCTGGCCAGGACCCCCAGAAAATGAATTTGTATGAAATAAGTGCAAAAAGAAATTGTACGCTTAGCACGCTGCCAT
>SSNS01000324.1:210565-240565 GCA_006937985.1 Aphyosemion australe | reverse complement strand
AGTACCTGGGTAAGAACAGCCTATGCTCCCTTTCTGCTACAGGAACCTTTATGTGGTCTTTCTGGGTCAGTTGGGCCAAAAGCAGATTACCCCAAACAGCCCTGGTGATGAGACTAGACTTGCCATTGAAAGGCCTGAAACATGACTTGGACCCAAGGGGTAACCCCAGGCTGCCGGACCTGAAGCCAACAAGGAAGTGACAAAAACTGCAGTTCCCCCCTCGTCCACTAGGTGCTGGCTCTAAAATAGAGCAAATTCTCATTGCCTCCCATGTTAAAAATGCCAACTTCACAGCAGATATAAACATGTTTACAGCCTGGTACGAAAACATTTTAGGTTTCATAGGTCTAGTTTACACCACGGTACCATCTCCTGGCTGCCGTGGCGATCTGTGACTGTGGCGAAGTGCCACGGCAGCGGCGGCTCGCGGATCTCCTACCGCTGCGGAAGAGTGAAGCGTGGGCTTGAGCAGCCCGGGCACCCGGCTCCAATCGCTGCGGTCTGAGGCTGTGCATTTCGCCTGCAGAGCTCTCTGAGGGAGACTACAGAAACTACAGTGAGTTGATGCGTGCTTCACGTTAGATTTGCTCAACTGCATTTTTCTGGCTAAAAGTGCCCACAAACCTCCGTTCGCTTCGGTTAGCTCAGTTAGCTGGTAGCTGCGAGCAATGGCGGACTGAGATTCTCAAAATTCCGCTCTTAGTTCCACCTCTTTGTCCACTTTTGTATTGTCCGGGAGTGTCAAGACGTGTGACACGGCCAAGATGGTGGTGATCAAGTTGAAACCTCAGAAACCTAAAGGTGACATCACGGCGGGTTTGTCCCTCTTTTTTTACAGTTACTGATTGAAAGATGATTAGATTGGATTGAGGTTGGTGAGGCTATCAGGGTACCAAAACTCGATCAATGTGAGCTAACCAAAGCTAACAGACGGTTCCAGACTCTGCTGGAAGTCAGACATTCGTGAAGTTGTTGCTGCAGAAGGGAGGGAGACGGAGTTTTGGTACGTCTCCCTCCCTTCAGCAGCAGCCGCCCCACAGTCAGAGATCCACGAATCTACCGCGGCTGCTCCGTCTCTAGGGAGCAGCTGCGCAATGCAGCCGGCCAGCTGCTCCAACCTGCCGGGGGAAGCCAGGTGACACAATCGCCTGGCTGCCATGCAAGGCTGTAGTTGTCCTGGCTGCCATGCAAGGCTGTAGTTGTCCTGGCTGCCTGTGAAGCTCGCTGAGGGAGACCTCAGAAACACCGCAGCTTGGTGTGCTTCACGTTAGAGTCACTCAACCACGTTTTTCAGCTAAAAGCGCCCACAAATCTACGTTAGCTTCGGTTAGCTCAGTTAGCTTGTAGCTGGGGTAGATGACTCAGATCTCCAGAGCCACGTCTGAGGGCGTGTGATGACATCACTGCCATGTTCAACCCTGTGCTGAATCTTTTTCATTCAGTCTTTAATTTTCTAACTTTATTTTTTACATTCCTACAGAATCCTAAAAAAGCTGAAACCACAAAAGGTTCAGACCTGTGCTTCATGTTTGTTTCTTCTTCTTTCCAGACAGAGGTCGAGAACATCCCATTCGGCCACCCAAAAAGCCGATCCGCCCAGAGAAAGCCTCCAAACAGCTTCCCCCTGAACCCACCCATCAGGGGCGTGATAACGTAACGCACTTTTCCTTACCTTAGCTCAGGAATCTGACTCTGGTCCTCATGAGCTCCTATCCAGCACGTTTTAGAGGTTTCCCTGCTCCAACACACCTGGTTTTAATCAGCAGGTGATTAACAGGCTTCTGCAAAGGTTCAAGAGCTGCTGAACAGGTGATTCAACCACTGAATTAGGTGAGTTGGAGCAGAGAAACAACTAAAACATGCTGGATAGGAACCCCCAGACGCAGGTCTTGACACCACTGTTGGATGATTTTCCAAACATGAGGCCACACACGGGTCGTTTTGGTCCGACAGTGTGAGGTGTGCAGCCGCGTGGAAAAACTACAAACTGAATCCACACACGGACGTTATCCGGTCAGACAGGAAATCTCCTGAGATTTGACCCTAACCCTTAACAAACATGGAGGAGGAGTGTGCAGCACCTCGCGTTCTGATTGGCTATAATGTCACATTTAACAGGCAGCACTCTTGTTTCCCTCGATGCTGGACCAAGACCTTCTAACATGTTGATTATCCCACATTCATGGTCAGACGCCTCTAAGCAGTGTTGTTTCCGTCAGCGGTGACTAAAGGATTTAGAGGACACGCTTTTTTCTCGTAATGACGAGCTAAAAAACGCTCTTTGGTGACTAAATGCTTACAATAAATGATAAAATATTACGAGATGTGCGTGAGTTTCATTGACGAGACTGGACAAAAATAATGCTCAAAATGCACATTTCTGTGTGTTTTACCAAAGTTAAGCAACAGCGCTGCTGCGGTCTCTGGGCCTCCATGCTCCACCATCATGCAGCGGCAGCGCGGGTTCTGCTCAGCAGACCTGTGAGCCGCTTACTGAGGAAGGAAACGATTAGAAATACGAGCGATCATGAGGCTGCTTTTAAATATATTCATAATATTAACACGTTTCCTATCCGCGTGCTTCCTGAAAACGTGTTTCTGGGCAGATAAATGATGCTTTTTGACATGTTTCATCTGAGACTGAGAGGATTATTTTTCTGCTGCCTGGTTCCTAATAACGGGTCCCACACCAGCAGCACAATAGTCTAAGTCCTGTGTCCCGTCTGGTTCTGAGCGTTTCAGCGCCGCTGTGGTGCAGACAGACACGACCTGCGTGAGAACGTGTCACTGCAGAACGTGGTTATTTCCATCAACTCTGTGGGGTCATGATAACACAGCACTGCAGTTGCATGGAAAAACATTATTGCAAAATAGACTTTGACCAGGGGGGCACTAAGATGAAGGTCTGAAAAGTCATAAATAATAAATAAACAGAAATGTTTTATTTCTATATGTAGAATCCTCCCTAAGTGTTTGTGAAAATCTACTGAATTATAAACAGTAAAGCGATTATCAATAAAGGCTTGTTGTTTTTCTGGGGCAGCTCAGATTGTCTCCAATCTCTCTAAAATAAAGGAAAATATCTATTTATTTTTGTTTAACCTTTATTTATCCAGATGAGTCGATTGAGAACTCATTTACGACAATCTGGCCAAGAGGGGGAGTAAATGGTATGAAAGTCACTGCATAGCTCAGAGTTTGTGTTTGACCTCTTAATTCATTTGTTCAAGAATATTTCTACGTTTAATGTAAAACTGAAAAACTAAACCACCAAATGGTTCCCGAGCGCGGCTGTGTCTGCAGCTCACCGCTCCCCCAGGGGATGGGCCAAACGCGGAGAACACATGTCCCACACACAACTAGTGGGACTTTAACTTGAACTAAATCTTTGTCAACTAAAAAGCATTTTTGTCCAAAAGACTAAAACTAAGATGGCCGCCAAAACAACACTGCTTCCAAGTGGACCAGAATTCCCTGAACACACCACACACTGCAGGAATATCTGACAACTGTCTTTAGCGCCATTACGGTAATGGGGGGTGCAGAATCAGGATGGAGTCAATAATCGGTTTAGTTATGTTGCCGTGTGAACCGGGCTTCAGCTGAAACTCTGTATGGAATCACTCTGACCTCACAGGGGGACTATGTTGACCCAGATGTTTCTGATGATGACGATGATGAAGATGAGGATGGTGACAATGATGGTAACTACATTGAACCTTCAGAGAACCAGGCTCCCAGTAAGATACTCAATACCAGCTAATCAGGAAATGCTGCCAATTAAACAACAAAACGTATTTATAGAATACCTCACGGTGTTTTCTTGCTTCTTCAGGTCCGATGTCTCGTAACAGAAACAAAGCTGGAAGGACTCATCACATGTTCCTCGCACACGTTCCAGAGCGTTCGCCCAGTCCTGGTAGGTACAGGCTCCCGAACCCTGGATGGCAGAAACTCAACCGGGACAAAACCAAAGTCATGGGTCCTGAGGCCCAGAGAGAGAAACTTTTACCAAAACCATAGTCACTAACTTTTGATCCGTCTTCTCAAGTGAAGAACCTGGGTGTGATCTTTGACTCTGAGCTAACTTTTATCCCCCACATTAAGAACGCTACAAACATAGGTTTTCATCACCTAAAGAACATCGCCAGAGTTCTCTCTCGGGCCGATACGGAGACGCTGATGCAAGCTTTTATCACTAGTAGAACTGATTACTGTAATGTCCTGCTTTCTGGTCTTCTCCAAAAGAAAACCTCAGGTTTACAACTTCTCCTGAGGAAGACCAGGAGGCAGGAGCACATTACACCCGTCTTAAACAAGCTGCATCTGCACTCAGCCAGTTGTCCTCTCATTGTAGCTTTTAAGTGTGTGTGTGTGGGGGGTTACTGTTGTGTGTTATTTTTAATCTTGTACAGCTCTTTGAGGTGCACTCGTATGAAAAGAGCTTCATAAATAAAATTTGATTGGATTTGATCTAACACAGGGTTCTGCAGCCCTGGGGCCACGCGTGGCTTTTTGATGCACAATTAAACATGTTTTCATAACAATATGAATGCTAGTGGAAGCTGTTTCTTCATTGTTTTATGCAAACTCCACTTATCCAGGGTCGGGTCACGGGGGCAGCAGCCTAAGGAGGGAGGACCAGACCTCCCTCTCCCCAGCCACTTGGGCCAGCTCCTCCGGGGGAATCCCAAGGCGTTCCCTGGCCAGCTGAGAGACATAATCCCTCCAGCGTGTCCTGGGTCTTCCTTTAGGTCTCCTCCCGGTTGGACGTGTCTGGAAAACCTCACCAGGGAGGCGTCCAGGAGGCATCCTAACCAGACTCCTGAGCCACCTCAACTGGCTCCTTTCAATGTGGAGGAGCAGCAGATCTACTCTGAGCCCCTCCTGGATGACCGAGCTTCTCACCCTATCTCTAAGGGAGAGCCCAGACACCCTGCAGAGAAAACTCATTGTCCCTGACCTGGAGAAGGCATTCTACCCTTTTCCAACTCAAGACCATGGTCTCGGATTTAGAGGAGCTGATTCTCATCCCAGCTGCTTCACACTCGACCCACTGAACACAACGGTAACATTAAGCACATCCTCCAACACGGCACTCAGCTCCCTGGACATCACCAACAGGTTGAGGATTGTACCAACACAATGACACTAGTCAGTGTCTTGATGCAATCTGCTGGGTCCCTTATATAGGAAACTTTTTTACTGATTGGCTTATGAACTGAACTGTATTGAAATGTTTACTTTGTGAAGTGCCTTGAGACGACTCTTGTCGTGATTTGGCGCTATATAAATAAACTGAATTGAATTGAATTGAATTAGAGCAAGGAAAACGCGCACCACCCACCACCCTGATACGGACCACCGTCGCCGCAGCTGCGCATCCCAGTCACAATCCGATGCATCACTGCTGCTCCCACAATCCCTCTTAGCACCAGCCCTACTCGCCCTCTTCCGCCCCATCCTCCACCACAAGCGAGGTTGACCTGACTGTCGGAAAGTCCTCAGTCGAGTTTCGCTTCCTGAATCTGTAGGCTGGATGGCTATTAAGTACTGGCAGGCCTGATTGTCATTTGAGACAGCTGGCAGAGACCAAATTGAGCTGAGCAGGTGTGGGAGGGGCCAAGGTGCTGCATCTCTCTCCTCTCACACAGGAAGGGAGAAACAGAATTACACAGAAACAAAAAAATCAAACGGCCCAGGGCCGTAACACTTCCCCACTAAACAAATTAAAGTTACGACCCTAACCCTAACCCCCCCCCCCCCCCCCCCCCCCCCCCCAATTTAGCACACGAAACTGCCCCAAAAGCCAAAGCACCCATTCAGAGATCCCTGGTGAGGTGACAGGAAGCGAGGAGGTGGCACGGAGGTGAAAATCTGCGCTGAATATGGAGTGGACCAAACCGGTTCCAGAAGTCCTTAATCCTTCCAGCAGAAGCACTGCTCACCGACAGGGTCCAGTCCCAACATCGTTTAGGCAACCATCACTGACAGCAATCGCTGTCCGAACCCTCCGTCCTCTCACACAGGGAGACATTTTCTAAAATGTCTTAAAAGCACAAAGCAGAAGTCCACAGCAGGGAAATCACTTAGGATCTTGACCTCCTCACCACGTTGTAGGCAGGTTTCCTCAACAGCCCGAACCCCGTCTGGGGACATGACAGGAGGCGGGACCATCAAAGCCACACAGCTCGGCTGCTGGACTCACAGCCCCTGGAGACGTCGATTCAAGCGGTGGGGGCCACTCTCGCCGCAGATGGTCAGTCCAGGAGAGTCTTCATCCACTCCACAGCAGATGTCATGTTCCACACCCCACACAAACACCTGCAGTCTCTACAACATCTGCAGTGATGAGGGTGTTGTACCGGTCTGTCGTGGTAAAGAGAGAGCTGAGTCGGTCGATCTACGTTCCTACCCTCACCTATGGTCACGAGCTTTGGGTAGTGACCAAAAGGACGAAATTGCGGGTACAAGCGGCTGAAATGAGTTTTCTCTGCAGGGTGTCTGGGCTCTCCCTTAGAGATAGGGTGAGAAGCTCAGTCATCCGGGAGGAGCTTGGAGTAGACCCGCTGCTCCTCCACATGGAGAGGAGCCAGTTGAGGAGGCTGGCCAGGGAACACCTTGGGATTCCCCCGGAGGAGCTGGCCCAAGTGGCTGGGGAGAGGGAGGTCTGGGCCTCCCTGCTGAAGCTGATGCCCCCGTGACCTGACTCTGGATAAGTGGAGGAGGATGGATGGATGGACGGACGGACGGACGGACGGACGAACGGACGATTATTAACCCTATAACTACCTTTACCATCCGTACCGAGTAATTCAGGTGTAAAGGTGCATCTGTTGTTTCTTGTGTCTTAAAAACAAGTTGTTGGTGAAGGACTGTTGGAGTTTTATAGTTATTCTGGCAAATTTTGGTATTTGTTTCCAGATTTTTATGAAGTTCCTGACAAAGAGGTAATATTATATTCTTTAAACCATTAATTACAATAATTGTGTGAGGAGTACGATCTTATTGGAGTCTGGTGCCATCTGATAACTTTACAGGAGACGTCTACATCTCCTCAAACAAACAGGTGAGTTTCATTCTTAAGTCATCTTATGAATATATGTGAAATAGAATAAAAGATAGAATGAAATGTAAAAAACTTTTATTCTACTTTTATTTAACTGGATCATTTAAAGAGCGAGCCACTCCCAAATCAACTTTGTATTGCTGGTAAACGGCATGACTGAGTGTCTAATAGTGCTGTAGACACGTGTAGTTATTATTATTGGCATTTTAGTGCATGTTACCTTTTTCCTGCTTGCTGTCAAGAGGAGCAGATGCTTTCTTCTTCTCTCCTCCCAACCCTATCATCCTGCCACTGTCTCTTCTGTATCGTCTACCGGAGCACCTCTCTGCATTCTTTCTGGATTATGGATCTAAAAAGGGTCAATTCCATTTTTAGATCTTATTGACACACCGAGTAAAAACAATGTTTTTAACCTTTTGGGCTGACAGTTTCAGCTCCGGTCTGTCGCCTTCATCAGAGCGTCACAGGTGGTGTTTGGTGACCCTGCCGTCGCTGTTTAACTTTTACTTTGTTTATAGATGAGAAATAAAAAATGAAATTGGAAAAGCGCCACAGAATGAACTTAACAAAGATGGATCTGGTCAGCTGGTCTCTCAATGCAATTGAGACGGAACGCTGCTGGCTGGGTACATAATGGATTCCTGGAACCAGTGGAAGATTATGTGTCTGTCACTGCTGTCCGTGGAGGACTCAGAAGATGTTTATATATTTGGATTCATGATTACCGTGTCCTTGCTGTTTGGAGCTGGTGGGTATCAGAAGATTTTGGAGCTGATGGGAGCAATTGGCAGGTCTCCTGAGCTCAGAGGAGGAATATGTCGTGCTTTGAACTCTCAGACTCAGACACTGCAGGAGATGAATCCCAAGCTGGATGCTCTGAGCAGTAATCTGGCTGCGTTTTTGGAACTCGCACGCAGAATGGAAGCCAACTTGGAGAAATTTGCAGCTCAGTTGGAAACTAACCCCCTGATGCGGCCCTTGAGACCGGCAAGGACTGAAGGTAAAGAGAAAGATTAATCTCTGAATTTGGCTCCCCATGTCTGGCCTTGAAGGCTGAAGATTTCAAAACTCCCTCTGGGACGGATACATGGATGGATGCTCTGCCCCTCCCTCGCCCTATTTCTCACATGGGACTGTGCCTCCTGGATCGGTTTGCGAGTGATCTAGGAGAAAGGTCACAGACCCACTACTCGCTGACTCAACACGCACTCACAAGTCTCACATTAACGCACACACCACCTGGGGCTCAATGCTGGCTCTCGCACTCCTGAGCAGCAGAGGTTGGAGAGCACACTGGATGGCTGCGAACCCTCTCGGTTGTAATGGGAATCCCCACCCCTCCCATCCACCACTCGTGCATTTATGTTGTGATTGCCTGAATATGTGCTTTTGTGTTTGAACCCCAGCTCTTCCCCCTGTTGGGGGCAGGGTGGGGGGGCTTGTTTTTCTCCCTCATCCCTCCCAAATATCCTCTTGTTACCCTTTCTTATCTGCATAAATGGGAGAACCATGTTATGGCTGCATGCCAACAATTCAGCCTGATCCTGTTATGTGTTTTTAATGTGCTGCATGTCAAGTCTTGGACGGGTTGTTCTGAAACAGTCATTTCATTTCATGCCGGGACGCTGGCTCAATGAGACTGAGATTAGAGATTGGTCTGTAGTAATAAGAATGATTGAAGAAGCAGTTATGCTCCAGCTGAACAACTTTTTGGAGACGAACAACCTGCTAGAAGGTTTTCAGTCAGGCTTTAGACAACGCCACAGCACTGGTTAAGGTATTAAGATTTCTACACTACTCATTCTAACATGTTAAAAACCTCAGAAACATGATGTGAACATAAATATTAAACTGTTTGCTTTTTGTTCTAGATTGTGTCCGGTCGCTGTAAAGAAAACCCATTCGTTACCAAAGCCCTACCCCAGGTGAAACAGCCATTTATATGGAGAGCCAAACATAACACAGTAAACACACAAACAAATAAATAAACCAATCATTATTTTTAAAATTTCTATAATTGATAAATAATGCCATTTCTTTAATGTGTCAAACATATTTCTTTCAATCAATCAATCAATCAAATTTTATTTGTAGAGCACTTTTCATGATAAAATCAACACAAAGTGCTTTACATAAAAAAAAACAAAAAAAAAACAATGGGTTAAAGACACAGCTTTCACACATCAAAATTACACAACCAGTTCAACCCTCACCCCCTTCACTGCACACTAGACAACACAATCAAGTTTTTCAAGAAAAATCTATTATAAAATCTATTTCAAGAATGATCTATTATAAAACTTAAAACTTTTCATGATTTATACATTCACTTTATGCTCTGTTGTTCAACGTTAAAGTTAAAGTCAGTTAAAGTCCCACTAGTTGTCACACACACTGGTGTGTGTGAAATTTGTTCTCCGCATTTGACCCATGATTTGATGTTAGGTGTCACCTTGAGAGTCAGTGGGCGGGGCTAATGCTGAAAACATCGATTGCTCTGGTCTGAGTGGAGTCTTTCCAACATGACGGCTCCGTTATCAAAAAGTTTATCAAACCATCAAATACTTATATCTGCTTGGTGTACGCACATTAAATGTGTTATATAAATAAAGCTGCCTTGCTTCATGAAGTGATTCAAGTTATGAAATGATTTATGACAAATGTATTAAAAACGTTTATTATTTCAGATTGTAATGAAATGATTAATGACATTAAAGAGTTTTCTGATTTATTTGTTTTTTTATTGTTATGCTGCACTTTTTTCATTCAATACCATATTTCATTAACATTAAACTGTTTTCTAGGATGAGCAGGAGGTCACCCCCACCTCCTGTAAGTACAAACAGCTCTACAGGACGATTATTATGAGTTTAAAAACATCTGGCACAAACACGTCTGCATCTCCTGCAGATCCATGACCCCACTGGTGAGGATGAGTATGAAGTCTGTGATCCACATGATGGTGAGTATTAATTATTATACAATAAAAAACATTTCATAAGAAAAATAAAAATCATTCCTCACTTTAGAGGAATGTGCCACCTAGAAGCCAACGAGGCATCATGTGATCAAAACATACAGAAGTTTCATTCATGCTAAACTGAGTCAGTCGTCCTGTGAGAGTAATTACAAACGTGTGAACAGGGTTTTTATTTGCTGCATAAAGCTCCTGACCTAACGGTTAATCTTATGTTTCTATTAGATTTTCTACATATTTTTGTCTTTTAGTTTCCAGCCAACTTGGTAATGAGGCCTTAACACCAGATCTAATAAAATAATGACCTGCTGAAGATTTAAAACAATCACTTTACCAAATGTGACCATCTGGAGTGACATGAAGTAGTGATGAACAACCCTAACCCTGTTCAGTTCAAACAGCAACACATGTAAAGAGGTAACAGCAAATGTCTGCTGGAAGTCCTAATGAGGTGTTACCGTAGGGCTTAACATTGAACTGAACTTACAGCTGAACGTGTTAATATGTCATTTTAATAAATGTGCAGAATAAGGCATGATACACACCCTGAAAATAAAATACAGGAATGAAGAAAAGCAGGAAGTCTGAATGCATTTAAACCACTCTAATGGCCCGTCCCATTCAGGGACTGAAACTTCACTCAGGGTCCCTGTAAAGAGTTAACGTAGCTTCCATGTTAAAAACAGAGTGAATTTTATCTTTAGATCAGTCTCTGTGTTTGTTCTGCTCTAGAATGGATATAGTGATGAAGTTACTGCCAAGACTCTGAGTCTAAAGGCTGAAGACCACCTGTCTAACATCATCATCATGTGTGTGCTCCTCTAGGTGCTCCTCCTCCTTGTCTACAGAAGTCTTTACCCAAACAGTAAGAGTCACGAATCCTGTCTGTCATTTTTAGTCACACAAAGAAAGGAGGAAGGGGGGGGGGGGTGACTCTAATCTAAGATGGACGTCTATGCTTGTTTTTACAGATCACCAAAACCACCGTTGGGGCCGGTAGGAAAAGTTTCTAGTTGCTATCTAACGAGAGTTTCGTATAACACATGGCGTTTACTTCGTGATGCTGAAATTTAATAAATATCATTTTTATTGCAGAAACCAGATTCAAACCCAAAACAATGTGAAAGTAAGTTGGAAAGTTAAAAAAATCCCAATTTGTGTTTTTTTTTTAACATTTTCCACAATAAAGTAGCTAAAGGTTAAAAATCCTATTTACATGTTATTCATGGCTAAACAGAAACCAGGCTAAATGCAGGTTGTTTTTGTTTCAAAGGTAAATCTTTTCCTGTGGTCCAGGCGGAGCAGAAACCTCCTCCCAAAGTTTTCTCGCTGGACATCAAACGACCAAAGTCAGTCACGCAATAGCGCTGCTAAAAGAAACCAGTCCAAGCAGCTTGGTGCTTCGTGTTCGCTGAACTTTCTTCTGTATTTTCTCTGGACTCTTGCAGAATTCCTTTTCCACATTTTAGCCTTCCCAGTAAGTATAAATAGGTTTTCATTGTAAATAACACTTTGGTGAATCTGGTGGCTCCCTCTGCTGGTACCCACGGGCCTAACATGCTAAACCCTCGTAACCCTTTGCAGCTGAAGAAATGACATTTTAAAGTTAAAGTCCCAAGTCATCACCACACACTGGTGAAATTACATCTCCGCATTTGACCCATCCCTGTGGTTAGGGTTAGGTTAGGGCGGCGCTCGGGAACTATTTGGTGGTTTAACCCCCCAATCCAACCCCTTAATGCTGAGTGTCAAGCGAGGAGGCATTGGGTCCCATTTTTTCAAAGTCTTTGGTATGACCCGACCGGGATTCGAACCCCGATCTCCCAGTCCCGGGGCGGACACTCTACCACTAGGCCACCGGAGCTGGTCTTAGAACATTATCTGTCCGTTCACTAAAGTTCTAATTCCAATCCACAACAATAGAAACAGCTCTAACTTACGCACTCACCGTCATGTGCCAGTGGCCGTGTCCACATTCAGGGGCAGCATTCTTGTAAGGACGCGTCCTACTCGGTCCACAGAGGTCTAGTCCTTCCTCAGCTGCTGATACCGTGAATTTGGACGATCTAGCCTTTATTTTTATTCCTGCCCCTACCTCTGCGTATGCCCTGTCACCTAGCAACCGTGACTAAACTAAAGTCAGTAGCAATACAAGAACTACAGGACCTATCATAAGAGCTTGCTTACGTGGATTTTTCTTATTGTTTTTGACAAAAAGTATATTTCAGTTCAATTCAGTTTATTTATATGGTGCCAAGTCACAAGCAAAGACACTTCCCTAACCCTAACATTCCAAATGAAGAAGAAACGATCTTTTATAGAGCGCCTCTCAAGATAAAAATCACAAGAACAAAAAATTAAAATCAAAAAAGTAAAGAAATTTAAAAATATCACAAAAAATGGGAAAAGAAAAAATTGTGATAAAAAAAATGTGAGGAAAAGGAAAAAGCAAATGAAAAAGAAAAGGGTGAAGAATCAGCCGAACCTACTTATCAGTGCACTCATAAACTCTAGTAACGTTCACGTGTTCATAAACTCTAGTAACGTTCACGTGTTCATAAACTCTAGTAACGTTCACGTGTTCATAAACTCTAGTAACGTTCACGTGTTCATAAACTCTAGTAGCGTTCACGTGTTCATAAACTCTAGTAACTAGGGATGAGCCGGATACTTGTTTCAGACGAGTATCCGGTACGGATAATGCATTTTTGACGAGTACGAATATTAAACGAGTAAAATTCATGATTATCTGTGTTCGGGTGGAAGGAGAATCCTCATTGAGTAACTGGCTGTCTTTACGCTCTGTGATTGGCCAGTCACACAGAGCGCCCGCCCCTCCCTACAGACAAAACCATCTCTGCAGCGCCGGGAGGCAGCTGTGCTGCTCCGCTCACACACGACAGTGACTGAGGCCTCTGTACTTGTAGCTCTCTCTCGTCACGTTGCTTCAGTAATCAGTACTCCCTTCTTTAGCTCGAAAATAGCGGTGCATTTGACAAGAGAGCTGAAAACGGCTCGTATCGCGTCTCTCTCTCTCTCTCAGAAACGCGCACACACACACCTTAATCAACATTGTTTTGTTTAACTTTGTGTGGGAAAAAATGCCAAGAACTTTAGAAAAAAATAGTTTGATCATAAAAAAAAAAAAATTTGAATTAAAAAGTTGTGTCTTATTCTAGTATGAGTTCAGTTGTATTCATTCATGCACTTAAATATTCATGTTCTGAGTTTATTGAAAAACTTGTTCTGTAATAGTTCCTTTACTATTGTGATCAAAAACACTGAATCTCAATTCTGAGGCTGATCTGTAAATAGTTTTCAAATAAACAATACATATAGCAACTTGTGATCAATCCATATCAATTTCAGCCTTAAAATAATGTACTGAGCTAAGCCACACCCACTTCCGATTAAACCACGCCCATTTCCGGTTTAGGTCCCGCCCACTCCGAGTATAGATACAGATCATTTTGATGGTTGAACAGATACAGATAGTGGTGTACTCGTCATCCCTAATATTAATGAACTAACATTTAAAACTGTAATCCTCTCCAGCTTCGTCCGCCATACAAGAACAAAAATCTGTTCAGCCCGTGTTGATGCTGGGATAGCCTTATGAGCCCTAATGAGGATACACCAGACCCATCCTCTTTTTTGAGGACGCATCTTGAGTACCCTTAGAATTTGGACAGCCTTGTTGCTTTGCTGTGAGGTAATTGGCCTTAAAATGCAGACTTGGAGGGATGCCGCCCTGAAGTTGGACATATGCCGTGTCGGTGAGCTAATATCCGAGCATATCTATATGCTGGAAAGGTGTGTGGCAAAGGCCAGCTTTCAGCAGCGCATGGGCCCTTTGTGGAGTGAGCGTGAATCCATGGATGTCTGGAGATGTTCACCCATGCATAGCAGTAGCCTCTACCAGCCAGAGAGAAAGGTGTTGTTTACCTGTCGGTTTACCAGTGTGATGTTTATCCTGAGGTCAACGACTGACCTGACTTTAGAAAACCTGCTGTCCTATTCCTAATAATAACGGACTAGATTTAGTAACGCTTTTTCTAGGCACCCAAAGCGCTTCCATTATTCATGCACTCACACACTGCTGGTGATGGAAAGCTACTACGTAGCTACAGCCGTCCTGGAGCGGCCTGACAGAGGCGAGGCTGCCATTTTTGTGCCATCTGTCCCTCTGACCACCACCAGCATAGGCAAGATGGACACAACAGCAGAGTACCCTGGCCGTAGCTGGGATCATCCTACAATCCTGGGATCACTAGTCAACCTGCTGGTGAGGAACCTAGACATTAATGATAACAGTTGGGAGGTCCCATTGAGGAAATTAAAAGTGCCTCTCATGGAGTCTCATCAAACCCAACACAGAAGGTAGAATCTGCTGCTAAATAAACTTTAAAAGGCTTTTCCGTTGACCAGGAAGTCCTGCAGTGTTGACAGGACCACCGTGGAGTCTGGTGTGCAGCGCACCGCTTTTCAAACAGCTCCCATTTGGATGGTCAGATATTATAAAGGTCCAGTAAGACATCCCTGGTCTCTGACTCTGTAGGTGAGGAGGGGAAATGAAATCTATTCATGTTCCTGGGAGAACAGCTCCCTGTGAACTGGCAGCTGCCACGGCTTACACTGCAGCAACCAGGATCCCGGACAGTTGTGTCCCTCACCCTGACCAGATAAGATGAATAGGTGACCCACATCTAGCCAGCTCCCGCCCATGCTCCTCGTCCTCTTCAGGAGGAAGCTGAAAGCCACACCTCATATCACGCACGCTCACACAGCATCGTACCGCTAACGAACAAGATGGAGACCAGCTGATACGAGTTTTGTCCTTTTCCCAGAAACAGCTGACAACAGTGTTGCTGTTGAAAGTTGGTCCACAGACGAGGACAGGGTGAGAAATTAAACTGATGGATTTTTTTTATTTTTGTTTGTAAAAGTGAAGCTTAAACTTTTCTCTGTTGCATTTACCGCATCACAGGATACAGACGTCTCCAACAAACCGTGGTTTGGCCTCTCGTGTGATCGCAAGACTGCAGATGATGCCTTGCTCTGTTCAAATAAGGTCTGGATCCTGGTGTTAGGGTGTGTGTGTGTGTGTATGAGAGAGAGAGAGAGAGAGAGAGAGAGAGAGAGAGAGAGAGTGTGTGTGTGTGTGTGTGTGTGTGGGGGTGTGTATGAGAGAGAGAGAGAGAGAGAGAGAGAGAGAGTGTGTGTGTGTGTGTATGAGAGAGTGTGTATGAGAGAGTGTGTATAAGAGAGAGAGAGAGAGTGTGAGAGAGAGTGTGTGTGAGAGAGAGAGAGAGAGAGAGAGAGAGAGAGTGTGAGAGAGTGTGTGTGTGTGTGAGAGAGAGAGAGAGAGAGATTGTGTGAGAGAGAGAGTGTGTGTGAGTGTATGTATGAGAGAGAGAGAGTGTGTGTGAGAGAGAGAGAGAGAGAGAGAGAGAGAGAGAGAGAGAGAGAGAGTGTGTGTGTGTGTGTGTGTGTATGAGAGAGTGTGTATGAGAGAGTGTGTATGAGAGAGTGTGAGAGAGTGTGTGTATGAGAGAGAGAGAGAGAGAGAGAGAATGGGTTTGACCGGAGTGTGTTTTCTGCTTTAGGATGGAGCGTTTATGGTGAGAAAGAGCTCTGGTCAGGATGCGCTGCAGCCGTACACCTTAGTGGTGTTCTACAACGGCAGAGTGTACAACATCCCGATCCGCTATCTCCCAGCCACTCAGCAGTACGCTCTGGGAAGGGAGAAGAAAGGAGAGGAGGTAGAACTTTTCTATCTCGGACTGTTTAGCAGGGCTTAGGGCTAGGTGATGGTGTTTTCACACACTGGGGAAGAGATTTATGAGGACACCAGTTTAATGTAAATGTGATCAAAAGCTACTTTCCTTCACTGCTGAATATCTACTAGCTGAATTCTGGCCTTTAGACGCCAGTGTCTGGTCTGCAGGAAGCTACCAAAGATGAAAAAGGACATTTCAAAGCTGGAAAATAAGCTGGCAGCAATCAAACTCGGTTCAGCTTGGACAAGCATGAGGAGCATGTTTAGATCACTTTAGAACGTGCTGATGTTTTACTGCAGGGGGAGTGTATGGGTTGTAGCACAGAACAGGAAACCCTGAGGCTCAGTTCTGCAGACACTGAGCCTTTTAAAGTGGAGATGCCGGACGTAAGGAAGGTCCTCATGACAGCTAACAGATAAGGCCCAGATAGCATGTGGCTGCTTACTCTCGTCCTGTGCGTATGAACTAGGTCCCATATGTTTTTAATGAATCTCTAAGGTAACAAAAAGTGCCCAAAACACAGAAGGATGCAGTTGTTGTCCCTATTCCCAAACTGAGTCACCCCAAAACCTTTAATGAGCTTCATCCTGTGGCTCTGACCTCTGATGAAAATCCTAAAGCAGACAGAATCTTTACTGGATCCTCTTCAGGTGGCTTATCGGCCCAATGGGGCAGTAGAGGAAGCAACAGTGACCTTTTTGGATTTGCTTAAAAACACCTGGATGGGTCACATGCTCCACTTCCTTTTGTGGACTTTTCATCTGCCTTCAAAACAATTCAGCCCCGTATTCTAATTGATCTGAGCGGATATTAGATTCCTGAGTAACAGGACACAAAGAGTGCGAGTAAATGGCAACCTGTCCGATCAGAGGTGTTTGTTGGCTGGAACACCACAAGGCTGCGTTTTGTCCCCCTTGTTGTTCATTTTCTATACCAACGTGTGTCAGAGTCAGCGTGATGGCAGGAGCGTTCTTAAATATGCTGATGACTCTGCTATTGTAAGGAGGCTGAAAGCAGCCATGGTGAGGATTTTGTCCTTTGGTGTGAGGAATCCTACCTTAAACTAAATCTGGCTAAAACCAAAGACCCACCAGCAGGATGTGTCTACGATTAAAGGTCAAATCACTGAGCAGGTGAAATCTATTGGTAGGGATTTAAGCTTCTTTGGTGTCGTGGTTTGGCCGAGCAAACCTGAAACTGAAACAATCCCTGGATCAGATGAAGTGGTCAGGAGTCTGCGTGGTAATCCACAGACCAGTGTAGCCTCCTCGTCCAGAAGAGCATTGCTTCCTCTATTGTCGGGGATATCTCTCACCTCCTGCAGAGCCACTTTGTGCTTCTGCCCTCTGGTGGGACTAAGGCCTTGTCCACACGTAGCCGGGTTTTTTAAAAAACAAATATCCGCACTCCCAAAAAACAGCGTCCACACCACCTGGTTTTTAGAAAAAACTCCATCCACACGTAACCGCATCAGTGCATAGTTAAGCACATTCATAGGCATGTCAGACCAGGTCGCACATGGGCCGTCAGCATTTCAGTCGCAGACCGTGACATTAATAATAATTGTGCCCACATTTTCAAAGTTTACGCAAATTTCTCTTAACACCGGTAATTTTTGCATCTTTACTGTTCCTCTGCTTGATACAGGCCATCCCGGCGCCCTTCCTGATTGCGCAGCAGCCGCAGACTCACTGGTGCGCCTGCAGCCTCTCAGAGTTCCCTGCATTGAAAATTATTTTCTGTTATTCATCAGCATGTGAAGTTGTGAAACCTAAAACTCCGGTTATTTCTGTCCACACGGAGACGCTGAAAATGGAGAAAACGCAAATCTTCACTTTGGCCGGAGTTTTTAAAAAGATACGTTTTCGTTGCAGAGATCTGCGTTTCCGTGTGGATGACAGGCCGAATCGTAGAAAAACATCTTCGTTTTGGGAGATACCCGGCTATGTGTGGACAGGGCCTAAGAGGGATAAATCTAGGTTTGTTCCTGCCGCTGTGACCATTCTTAACAACTTGTCACTATTACTTTTAGGACTTGTTTATTTATGTCTTTTATTAACGAGACAGCACGTTTACCAGAGTTGATCAGCGCGTGAGCACCTTAATGCTGTCTGATGTTTTTGTTCTCTTACTTGGTGTAATAACGTTGTGTAGTTGGTGTGTGACGGCCGGGGATGTCAGATCTGATCTGGTGGCAAACCAAATAAATAAAGTTACCTTGAAGACCGGCAAACAGCTGTTCAACAAAATTCTGCAGGTGTTTTCATCCTTTCTTAGAACAATCTAAATGTTTGTCTTTTTCAGTATTTCAGCAGCGTCTCACACATCATTGAGAACCACCAGAGGAATCCCCTCGTGCTGATTGACAGTCAGAGTCACACCAAGGATGCCACCAAACTGTGCTACCCCGTGAAGCCCTGACCACCAACTCCAATCAGCACACTAGTTCCACTGTTTTCTGTTCTTATCTTATATAGAGTAGCAAAGTTTCATTTTTACCTTATGTTGACAGTTTCAGCTCCTTCCTCGTCAGAGCGTCACTGATGTTGATGGCGTCACGTCCGTCGCTGTTTGTCTGCGGGCGGTAGAAGACGATGTTACTGCCCATGCCTTAATCACCATGTCCCATGAATGATCCAGCGTGTAAAACCCTTATCCCTATGATTTTCTCTAGCGCAGTGGCCTGTTACGGCTGATTTCTTGACTGTGGTGGTATCTGCTTCCTGTTTGGCTGCTCTCGTGTGTCTTTGGCTTGTTTCTGTGAACCGTGAAGCAGGCTCACAATGAGCAGCAGTCTGCTGGTCCCACCTAAACTCTAACTATATTTAAATGTTTTACATGTTTTTATTTAAATGTTTTGGTTTTTTATATCAGCCATGTGAAGGCGCTTTATAAATAAACTTGAACTTGTTTCTTTTCCACATTTCTTTGTGTTCCATTGTTCGTGTGTTGAGCTGGCGTCCCGTTTCTCCTACCTATGTTTTCTAGCAGAGTTTGCATGGGATTTCAGTTATGACTGGAAAAAGATACGTGGATGACATATTAGAAATGATACCAAAGGGACAAACAGAAAGATTAACAGATCATTTGAACAACATGGATGAAACCAACAACATAATATTGACACATGAATGAGGGAATGAAGGCAGCATCACATTTATGGACATGGAAATAACCAGAAAAACAGACGGCACTCTCAACATTAACACACTCGGATCAATACTTACTCTGGACATCAGAACATCCAGCCATACACAAAATGTCAGTAATCAGATCACTATACCACTGAGCAAAGATGGTAACACAAGAACAGGATATGGGGCAAAGAACACAAACAACAGGCATTAAAAACCCGACATGGGCAATAAAACAAGGAAAACTACAAACAACAACAGTAAGTAAAGACGAACCAAAACCAGTGATAACCCTAAAGGAATAACAGAAAAAATAAGAACAGCAATGGAAAAGCACAACATAAACACGCCAACAAAACCAAGCCTGACAGAACGAAGGTGTGGAGTCATAAAGGAAATCCCATGCAAACATACGTGGGAGAAACAGGACGCAGAAAGGAATGTGATAGAGAAAAAGGTCAAAGACACACGAGAGCAGCCAAACAGGAAGCAGATACCACAATAAAGAAATCAGCCGTAACAGACCACTGCACAAGAGGAAATCACAAACTGGACTGGGACCGCGCACGGATCAGAACAACAAAAGTACAAAAGATGGATAAAAGAGGCGAGTGAGATAAGGAGACGTGGACCCTGGACCATGACTAGGGGTGAAGGAGTTTAACCTTCTCAGTGGCCTACAGGTATGAGTGTCCGCCCTGAGACTGGGACATCAAACACGCTCCAGAGGTTGTAAAGGCGGTCGGGAAGGAGGAGCGACCATAGAGTAACGGGTTGTTAACATTTGAGGAGTTGTATGATGTTCTGTTTGGAGTTAGTCTTGTTGTTTGGAAATGTTTGAGTGCAGAGCTGTCAGTCAGTCTGGTTACCTTGGCAACGTGTGGACGTTCAGCTGAGTGGAGGAGGTTCTGGGGGTTCTCGTATGTTCCACAAAGGGTCCCAAATCCCAGCATAGCTC
Organism: Aphyosemion australe; assembly: GCA_006937985.1. NCBI lineage: Eukaryota > Metazoa > Chordata > Actinopteri > Cyprinodontiformes > Nothobranchiidae > Aphyosemion > Aphyosemion australe. Next base: position 220,647 of record SSNS01000324.1, on the reverse strand, counting down.
CAGTAGGATCTCCTTCAGGAAGCTCTGGATCCTCACCAATCAGATCAGTGGCAGACACGCTCTGCCACATCCTCCACTAACACCAGATCAGCCATGCTACAATGTCAGGTTCCCGTGGGTCTCAGGTGTCTTCCTAGGTTCTACCAGCAGGTGTGTGATGAAGCTGTTTCTCATCATTACTGATTGGGCAAAATCATTAGTGGATGACTGAGACCTTCAGTGCTGTGGTTCTCCCGTTCTACCACTAGATGCTGTTGGTCCGCATGGTCAGAGCTGCTCTGGGGCCTCATTTATCAAACGTTGGTAGAAACGTTCCTATATTCCCTCCTACGGATGAAATTTAGAATGTGTGTACGAACAGTCAACGTCCTGATTTATGAAACATGCGGTGGCCTCTCGTACGCACGTTCCTCCGCAATCGTCTGATGATAAATCCCACCTGTGCGCTTGCAGGAGCTCGTGCCCGTTTACCGTCATTTACATACAGAAACGCCCTCAATTAACCATATTTGGTCACACTACGTCCTCAGGTCGGGAGGGGATTCCCTGGGTTCTTCCCGGACAAAAAAGACAAACTTTATTGACAGCGAGATGGAAACACTGGACACTTGACAACGCGTGTGTGATCGGGGAGCAGAGGAGGTTCTGGAGGTTGTTTTATTTGTAAAATAGAATCTGGACTGGAATCGGATCAGTGCTGCGCTCACGGAAGAGCCGTTCCCTCTGGAGAGCTCTCTGCTCTGATAAATCCTCCAATAATAAATAAGAATAAGAAACGATCTTTTATGTAGCGAATCTCAAGAAAAACCACGGGGCGCTTCACAAGGACAAAGTAATTAAATTAAATCATAATAAATGAATAAATTCAAAATGATTTAAAACATCATAAAATGGGAAGAGTAAACATTGTGATTACAAAATAACACGAAATCAGCCGTTCTACAATGTCAGATTCCCGTGGGTCACGGGTGTTTTAGCTCCAATAATGTGACTCAGCTGTTTTTCCACCTAAATATTTATTTATTGGGTAAAATAATCAGTGGATGAGGAACACGCGTGGACCACTGAGACCTTCAGAATGGCTGTTCCCTTGTTCTGCCACTAGATGCTGTTCCTACGCATGGTCACAGCTGTTCTTATATTTAGGAACGTTTTCACGCACAAGTACAAATTGGTAAATACCACACAATGTGTAAAATCGTTCCCACGCACGAAATACGCACAGATCTGTACGTAAGTACGGTTGATAAATGAGGCCCCAGAACCAGCTGGTAAACACCACACCATGTGGAGAATCTGTTCGTACGTACGGCTGATGATGAACGAGGGCCTGGTTTCTGGAGAAGAATAAACTCAGATCAACTTTGAATTTATTTGAACTATTTATATGATTAATGAAAGTGATTAGAACCATCAGGCTTTAACATGGATGCATAAGGCATTTATTGATGTTATAATTTTATCTGCAGGTCACTTAAAGACTCAGCTTCACGGTGAACCCTAACCTGTAAAAACAAAAAGCAAGGCCTCGACAACATGAAGCAGGTCACACACAGCTGATAATACTGGATTTACCTTCCTTTTCCTGCATTTTAATGGTGAAATATTAAAGGCGTGCACGGGTCAGAGCCAGTTTTGAGCGCGCAGCTATGCTTTCACTGAAATCCTTGGAGTTATGGGCTATTAAAATGTTTCTTTAAGATGTTTTTGACTCTTGCTGTTTTGTACATTTGTGCTGTCCTCTGGTTTTTGGCTTGCTGTCTGAAGGTCTACCTGTCCCGCTGTCCTGAGGCTAAAGAAGCACCCACTTTGTTGTTTCAGGACAGGTGAACCGAGGTGTTGCTGCAGTAAGGCGGTGACCATTTTCTCTCCGATGCTTTTTTACATCTTTATTTGAATAAACTCTGCTCATACTTTCAGTCAGAACAAATCATTTATTATTCATCCCATAGTAATGCTGTTAAACTCATGCACATCTGTTGCATAACATTATTTACCAGGCACTTGGTGAAAATTCTCAGGTTGTATTTACATTTATAAACCACTTAACTGAAAATAAAAATGACCAACACTGCAGAAACGGGGTTGCACACACACAGGAGCCCTGTTGCCGTGTGAACACTGAGGGGGCGTGGCTTGCTTAGGAAATGAGCCACAGCAGGGCGCTGCTTAGAGATTGTCGTAGGCAGAGGCCTGAAACGGTGAGGTCACGGCAAAGAAATCTTCCTTTCATAGTGCAATTCAATCATTTGCATCATTTCAAGTCAGAAATTTAAGGATGTCGGCTGCTCTAAAACGTTTCTCTGTGAAAGTTTTAAACGTTTACTAATCAGCCTCAGTTTGGAGAAAGGTGGTTAGGACTGAAGAGCTAACGGCTAGTCTGACTGGGTTAAAACGGCTCAGATAAAAAAGGTTACACTGGTTCATGCAAGCATGATTTAATGAACGTCACTTTTTCAGGAGAAATTCCTGCTGGAGGAACAGGAAGTGCTAACTACTCGTTAGCGTAAAACTGAGAGGAAAGACCAAAGTCAGTGCTGTTGGATATAAACTCTAATTCTCCAAACTGAGTCTGTTCCACTAATTATCATTTCCACAAAGAAACAACAGAAAAATGCCAGACTATCCCTTTAACCCACCAGGAGAAGAGCGGGAACAGCTGAAAACAGAATCTGGAATTCATACAAGAAGAAATATGATGATTACAGAAATAATCCACAGAGAACGCATCAGAGAGCTAAGCATCATAAATAAATGTTGAATAAAACAGCTTATCGACTTGTTTATGAAACAAACTTTACATGTTTACTAAATCAGTCACTTGCAGGTCTCTTTTCTCACTAAAACATAAATATGAATGCTACGCCACACGCTGCATGGCCGACCCGTACACACAGAAAACAGATCAAAGGTGTTTCAGAGAACGTGACCCTAACACTAGACCCACCAGAAACCACTGATTTATGCTCCGACTGTGGGAGAAACCACAGGGAAATGATCCGTTACCCTGAGAAAGTGACGCTTCCAGGAAGTCTGATTGGGTTTTAAATCAACAAAATCCAAGTTAAGACTAAAAATAAATGTTTGTTACAGTTTTACGGATCTGCAGTCATTTATCCAGTGTGAGTGACTTTTCACAGCGTGGCCTTTTCCACTCCATCAGGTGTCGCTGCCGATGGGCCATCATGGCTTCCTGACTCGTAAAGACCCGGCCACAAAACCAGCAGGGGAACCTGGACGCCGAGTCATGACTGGGAGACGTCCCACCAACGATCTCGTACTTTTTTCTCGTCAACCTACGAAATTTCAGCTTCAGGGTGAACCTCTCCTGTACGCCCTGCCACGCGGGCTGGTTCTGGGGTTCTGGTGGGTGGTCCGTCTCAGCCGTATCCCCGTCCAAAGCCGTGAGCGCAGTGAGGGTGCTGTGGGACAGGAGGACTCTCTGCACCTCTCTGTACCTGTTGACAACCTCCATGATCCGGGCCACCTGTGGAATGTCGGCATCAGGATGATTCAGCACCACAACAGGCTGGTCTCCGGCTGGGCGTTTCACCGGCTGAGACGGAGTCATGGCTACTAGTTTCAGGACTCTCTCCTGGCGTCTGGAGCCCGGCTGCCACCGATGCCCGGACGCCGGTGGAGAGCGGTGCGGGATGGCTTTACCGACACTGCTGCAGAGATCCACTTCTCCATCTTCTATTCCTTCAACAGTCCGATCCTTCTGCTGCGCAGAAAACTCCAGACAGAAATCCTGCAGATCCAGCTCATCTGGAAAAGAGAAGCAGGGAGACAGACCACAGGTTGTGGGATGTGTTTTACTTTATTTTAGGACTCTATTCTAGGACCCTGTAGTGTGGATCGTGCTCATTTCAAGTTTCTCTCATCCTTTCATTTTCTTTTTTTATGTAAAATTCATCCTCACACGTTCTCCCACAAACACGCCTTAAAACCCTGGAAAACAACTCCTTTGGGCTTTCCGGGCTCGGTGGTTTTCTTCTCCCAACTGTGCTGGGAGCTGCACCATGTTTAAATAAAAAAGGCAAAGAGCTGATCCGAGGTCTTACCCTGGGATGTGACGGCAGGCTGAACCACGGCAGCAGATCTCTCCTTATCCTGGGATAACGGACCATTGTGGGACTTTTGGACCAGCACCTCCACCTGAGTCCCGAATGCAGGCCTTGGATCTGCGTCCAGGGAACACAAGATTTTCTCTGGGTCACCTGGCACTGCTTGATGCAAAGACGGAAACCCTTCAAGTGTGTCTTTGGGTCTGGATGGTTTGACGGATCTGCTGCCAGGTTCTGACTGGTGAATCAAAGTCCTGGTTCCAGGCGGATCATCAGTAGAACCACTGCTGTGATGCGTTGCTTCTGACTGGACCGTTTCCTCGGCGGTCCTACGGGAATCTGACACGTCCTGATGGACATCCTTCCCCTCATCATCTCTTTGTGAAACCCACAGCTTCTCCTTCACCAGACTCTTCTTCAGAACCAACTTCCAGGTCTTCCCGCCACATTTTGGAGCCTTTTTAAATCTGCTCCGTCTTTTCCGTCGTCGACTTTGCGTTTTGTTTCTTGGTAGGACTCTACAAGCGGACGTCTTTTCTTCGCTAGAGATACAAACTCCTTCACCCAACACACTGCCCTCCAGCTCCTCATCCATCTTTAACTCCCGATTTTCCCTGTTCAACACGGATGTGGGAACGTCATTGTGGGGTTTGTTTTCAACATGCAGACACGTTGTTTGATCCTTGAAGCTGGGTTGGATTTGGTCCCATGGACACTGAGCGTCACTAGCACCAGCCTCAGGACAAGCAGCTTTCTTATCCGTGGACGTTTTTGTCTGTAACCTTCTGGGATAAGCGGAAACGTTCGGAGCCACCGTGATCTTGTTCTTGACCGTGAGGACAGCCAGGTCCTGCGAGTCCGTCACGATGCCGTTCTCTGACTGGTACAGGTTCACCTCCTGAGGAACATTCGACAGAACAGTTTTAAGAGCCTTGGTCCATTTCTTATTGTCGGTTTCCACGGCAACAGACTGCATCAAAAACTGCTGAGTCTCCTCTAGTGTTGTTTGTGGATCAGACAGGTGGCAGTATTTGTCCAGGAACTCTGTCCCAGGTAGAGACAGGCAGTCCTGCGTCAGCCAGCACGTCTCCCTAACTGAACTTCTGGTTAATCTGGTCTTCTTTGGTGGGACAATGGCTGCTCTGGCTGCTATGGAATGAACTTGCCTCGTCTCTGTCCTCTGGTTACCAGTCGGGCAAACGTGGTCGGCTTTAACGTGCTTAGAAACGGACCGCTTCTCAGACGCCTCAAAGCTGCAGTACGTACATCGTAGAGTCTGATCAACATCTTCTGCTGCTTCCAGGTTCAAATTATGTCCATAAATGTGCTCCAAAAACAGCCTGAAGTCCCCTGAGGAGAACTGCTGGCACAGGTCACACGCGTATTTGCCGTTTGGACAGTGATACATAGTCAGATGTGCACTAAACTCAGGCCATGTGCGTTGGATGTTATCATTGCACATGCTGCAACTAGAAAACGTGTCCTTGTGGCTTAAGAGATGAACCTGAAGGAAGGAGAACTCATGTGTGCTGAAAGTGCACAAGTGACAGGAAAACACTGGTGGGCTGCCTCTGTGCTTGTCCACAAAGTGTCTCACCAAGTCTTTTGGTACATATTCCGAGCTGTCCTTGCACTGAGAGCAAGTGAACCTGAGTGTACTTCCGCCATGGTTTGTCATGCGCCGCCTCTGCTGGGCTTCCTGGGGAGGATTCTTTGAGGGGACCCTCTGCTCCCACTCCTCGGCTATCTTCTTTGGTCCATTCTTATCTTTGCTTTGCATAGCTGGGGGCTGAACAGCAGTCTTCCTGAGTTGGAGCCGTTTGTGCCTGTTTCTATTCCTCTTGTTGACACGTTTTTTACTATGTGGAGTGGAGGTGCAAATGTCCACCAAATCCATGGCTTTCCTGGCTTCTGGAGGTGCAGAAAAACAAAGACAAATGCTTTAAATGCAATCGCAGAAACAATCTCATGAGTGTGTTTTAAAGTTCAAATAAATCTCCAGTCACAAAAACAAAAAAGTATTATATTAAATCAACTTATTTTGTCATAGCTTCCATATGTCAAAGCCAAGGTGGGCGGGGCCATGAATGCTGAATGTTCCCTGTGAAATAGAAGAGACTGTCTTTTTCTAAGGCTGACCCCCAGTTCACACCGGTGTTTCTGCAGCATGTTACGGCAGCTGCACGTCTCCATGGCAACCAGAAGCTGTTATAGTTATAGTTTGATTCCCAACGGATTTGAGTTCCCCCCTCAAGATCTGTTTCGGCTCCACCCACCAGCGATTTGGAACCATCCACTAACAAAAAGTGGGTTTCCTAACCCTTACCCTAAAACAAACATAAAAATTGTGCTAGACAGAATCATTTATTACATTGTAATAATGCAAAATATACATTTCTGGTGAGTGGGTGGTTACGGTTAGGGTAAGGTTTAGGGTAACTTGCGGCTGGGTGAAGCAGAAACGGATCTCGAGGGGGGGAACTCAGACTGACATAAGTCATGTTTAAGTTAGTTCACGGAGAACCCCCCGCCTCGCTCTCACGGAGACCGAGACAGGAGTCACACTTCGCTGCAGCAGCACCCCCTGCTCTCCTGTATTTTTTATTCCAAAACTTGACAGGATGTCCAGACAGACCCCTGAATCCCTCTGTCGCTCCTCCTCAGGAACATCCTGGCACGACGCTCACCTCCGCTGAGCAGTGACGTAGGAGGTGGATTTAATGTGACATGACGGTTCAGACTGCAATCGCTATCAAACACGTTGGATATGTTTCAGAATCAGTACCACATTTGAAAGTGACCTGGGTCGGATTTGAAAAAATCGGGTCTGTGCTGTTCAGACTGTCACAAAAAAATCAGATATGGGTCACATGTGGGGAAGAAATCGGATTTGATGCACTTTTGCCTGAAGTGTGAACCTAGCCTAAGACACTTGGACTAGATAAAAACCCTGCCTCCCATCGTGTGAATTCCACGATAGTACACAGCTGCAGACCCGGAGACTGCAGCTTCACGCTAAAATGTCCCACGTGGTGACACAACAACTCCATCCAGCTGAATGCAGCCTGCTGGGTACACCAGCTAGGATCTGCAGCTGAGACAGAAAAAATGCATGCATGAAGCCAAAAAACACTTTAGGGGTGTTTTTAATGAGGAAATAGCAATATAACAAGGTCAAAAAAAGGATTTTGCATCATATAGGACCTTTAAAGAATTATGCTACCAACTAAAGGGCACCGTTGCCGTAACGCACCCGCTGTGAATTGGGGGTTGCCAGAATTCACCCTGCATGATTGAAATCTTTACGTGACACTATTTCCCCTCACACTGGAGCAGAGTTAAAAGCTTGTTTTAAAGCATACCCACCCAATGCTCCCGTGAGTTTATTGAGCAAGCTACACTTTTAGGTTAAACATGGCTGCAGGAAAGAAATAAGTGAAAATGCATTTCTCTGAACAACTCTGGTTGAAAGTGGTTCCATCACTAGAAGAGGCCACATCCAGATTAGAGCAGATCTTCTCCACAGCCCTGAAGCTTCCAGCTCCATTTTAAAGTCCACCTGTTGGTTTATGGGTCTGACTCTCATGCAGTAACTAATGTGGATGTTTCTCACCCAACAGCATTAAAGTGGCCTGCTTTAGTACCACAGGATGGATAGCAACGAGCAGCGCTGCGAGGAAGGAACTTTACTAATCAGTAACTAATGCCGTTAAACTTAAACAACCCCGATAACAGGAGCCAGCCTGGCGCTGCTGTAGTCAGACTAAACCAAAACAAGGTCTTTACGCTCGCTTCGTTATCACAAACTAGCGCCTTTAGATCTACGTTACGACCAGAAGAGTGGAAACGCGCCGTTTTTACGTTAAAAACATTCCGTTGTTTAATTATCGAGCTTTCGAGTGATTTGAATTAACGTGACGCACAAGATGAGAGCTTAGAGACGAAATAACTTCAGGAATAAACGCGAGGAGACGAAGTGACGCCGCTTTTTACGCCACGTCGAGTTTTTCCTACATTTAAAAGCAGCGGCCGCGATTAAAGGACAGAAAACACGGAGGAGACGGAGCTGTTGTCGCGGTTTTACCTTCTTTTGTGGAGAGCTTGACAGCTCAGCGAGTGGCGGCCATGATGGTTCATCCGGGGATTTCAGGCTCAGAGCTCCTTTAGCCTCTGAGCTGTCCCGGGCCTACACACACACGCGCGCGCACGCGCACGCACGCACGCACACAACCGCTTTAGCTCCAGATCCACGCTTGTGTCAACCAACAGTTAAAGTACCTCCACTGATCACATTAATGCTTTTTGGGAAGATATGAACCCACATTTTCATTTTATTTTCCAAATTAAAAGAACTACACTGAGAGGATCAAAAGTCCTGGGAGATACCGAGAGGGAGTCCACTTCAGTGTCCTCCAGCTCAGTTACATAATATCGTGCTGTAGCGATATGCAGCTAGGGGTTCACACACACACACCACAAAGCTTCTGCTTCTTCACACAGCTTTATTCTCAACCTTCTAGGGAACAGACTCAGAGCTACACGAGCTCTTCACAGCTGCTCCATCCCTGCTCCACCCTTATAATCAGCCTGCAGCTGATTACTGATCAGCCCTGGCTGGTGCACACTGGCGGGCTCCCATTGGCCCCTCCCCTTCTGCACACTGCCACACGTGCGAATATTAAAGAGCAAACTGCAGGTTCATTTTTTTCTAATTCATATAAAATGCTGTCCAACAAATCCCATTTGAAGTGCTCATTTTGAGTAGTTTTTTTTAAAATACATAACGGCACAGTTTTGAGTAAAAAGTGTCCTTTTTCATCAAAGCTTCTAAAAACGCTCTTTTTTCTAAATCTTAACCTCTAAAGTAACCAGAGGGAGTTCTAAGCTAGGCGCTGTCTCAGCTCAGTGTGGCGGTGGGTAGTTAAAGGGGAGAGAGGTCCTGTTTAGTGATGCGCGGGTTACGGTTTTTTTCAACCCGCGGGTACCGCAGATTTCAAAAAGTCTGACCCACACCAAACTGCCCCGCATCACTTCGTCTAGTTTTACAACCCGCCCCGCCTCATTAAAAACACGCTAGAATATTGAGGCTCCCCTTAAATGTGGTGTGCCCCAGGGCTCAGTGCTTGGTCCTCTACTGTTCTCTTTATATTTGCTTCCTCTGGGTGTTATTTTTAGGAAATATGGTCTGGCCTTTCATTGTTATGCGGACGATTGTCAAGTTTATGCTCCGGTTAGAGGGGTGGCGGGCATCCTACAGTGTTTGGAGGAGGTGAAAGTGTGGATGGCCTCTAATTTTTTGAGCATAAATGAGGGCAAGACTGAAATTATCTTTTTTAAACCTAGTGGGTCATCGGCTGTGTCTCCTCCTCTTTTGGATGAATTCTTGCCTTGTCCCAAAGATGTCATCTCTAAGTTGGGGGTCAAGGTAGACTCAGAGCTGAAATTTGATAAGCAAATAAATGGGGTGGTAAAATCCTGCTTTTTCCAGTTAAGGAAGCTGGCTAAAGTTAAGTCTGTATTAATGAAGAGGGACATGGAAAGACTCATTCACGCTTTTATTACCTCAAGAATGGATTACTGTAATGGTCTATACGTTGGGGTGAGTCAAGGTTGTCTCTCAAGACTGCAGTTGGTGCAGAATGCTGCTGCACGTTTTCTAACTGGCACCCGTAGGTGTGATCATATCACCCCTGTGCTAGCTTCTCTTCACTGGATTCCAGTTGTTTTTAGAATTAAGTTTAAGATTCTTGTGCTGACCTATAAATCTATGAATGGGTTGGCACCTGCATACCTCTCCGACATTCTCCTGCCATATGAGCCACCACGTCTGCTGAGGTCGGCTGACCAGCAGAAGTTGGTGGTTCCGAAGACAAGGTTGAGGCGGAGAGGTGATAGGTCTTTTGCTGTGGCGGCTCCAAGCCTTTGGAATCAGCTGCCGGGCAATATTAGGCAAGCCTCCTCGCTTGGAGTTTTTAAAACCCTTCTTAAGACGCACTTCTATGCACTCGCGTTTAA
>SSNS01000324.1:167883-196125 GCA_006937985.1 Aphyosemion australe | reverse complement strand
GTGTGTGTGTGTGTGTGTGTGTGGGTGGGTGTGTGTGTGTGTGTGTGTGTGTGTGTGTGTGTGTGTGTGGGGTGTGCCTGCTCTGTCTTCTCAATCCCCAGTGAGTCGTAGTGGATGGCTGCTCATACTGATCCAGGATCCTCTGGAGGTTTCTTCCTGTTAAAAGGGAGTTTTCCTTCCCACTGTCGCTAAATGCTTGCTTAGTATGAGGATTGTACCAACACAATGACACTAGTCAGTGTCTTGATGCAATCTGCTGGGTCCCTTATATAGGAAACTTTTTTTTGATTGGCTTAATGAACTGAACTGTATTGGAATGTTTACTTTGTGAAGAGCCTTGAGACGACTCTTGTCGTGATTTGGCGCTATAGAAATAAACTGAATTGAATTGAATTGAATTGAGTGACGTGAGAGTGCACGAAGACAGTCAAATGCGTGTAAATCCACTTCAGATGCGGCTCGCTGTGTCTTCAATTTATTTAGCTTGTAAAACAACATTTTTCTAGCGAATGAGACCCACCGAGAAAGGTTTATGATTGGTCAGTCGACGTAAAGCCTAATTTATAATTCTCCATCTGCGTCGGTACGGAGACACGCAACGCCATTTTACTTCCGTGCAATTAAGGGCAAGTCTCCGACAGGCTCGCAGAGGCCGACGGAGACTTGCCCTCTTTAACTATCCATCGAAAGTGACGGAGACCGCAAGCTTGTCGGTCAGGAGTGCAGCTGAGTGTTTTGCTAACCTGTAGGGAACATCGGCGACAAAGTTATACAGAAAGTAGCTAAGAGTTATCAGAAATGCTGCTAAGTTGTTCGCTAGAGGCTTTTAGGAAATAAAAGTCAAGAAGGGGGTCTGAAAAGTTGTTAGAAATAGCGACAAAGTTAAGTTGGCAACACTGTGTGGGAGGTGCGCTTGATTTAAAGCTCAGCGTAGCGCGGGAGTAAACCACAAGGGAGGAGCAAATAATCGACTTGTTTTTATAATCGTTCAAAACCCATATCGTAATTGGGATTAAAATTCAATTAATTGAGCAGTCCTATTGGAAACCCAATTTTCTATTTTTATTTGTTGTTTTTAGTGGTTTGAAGGTTACAATAATAGCTCACAGCCTTTGTGTAAACAACTGTACTTTAGTTTCTTCTTGTCTCTGTGTATGAGCTGCTGTAACCAGTGAATCTCCCCACTGAGGGATTAGGGTCTATTCTATTCTAACCCTGTAAAGAGCCATTTTAGCACATGCTGGCTCAAATGATTTAAAAATATCAAAACGTTGCATAGTATACCTTTAAAGAACCATACGTGGATGGTACAAATAGTAGAGGTTTCAATTATAAGCTAACCGTGATCAGATTCAGTCTATCCGACTGGCACAATTAATGAAAAGGAGTTCAATGTTATTTTTAGAATGTAAAGAGTAGAAGGGAAAAGTCGGCTAATAGATAATTACTCCAGTGAATTAAGGTAACGAAGTTACTTGACACCTTTGGTGAGGAGGAATGTTTTCTAACAGCAATGGGGGGGGGGGGCTCTTATTGACTTCTGTTGTTCATCAGTGATTTGACGTTTTTCTGTTTTTGTTGTTTATCAGCAGCTGTTCCAGTCGTGCTGCACATTTCGAGCAGCACCTGAACGCACCTGCGAGGTTTGATGAGCTCGTGCCCGGGAGGCTCGTGCCTGAGCCGCTCCGAGCCCACGAGCCAGAGTCCGCTGCTGGATCCGGAGAGGAGGGAGCGTGTCCGGCTAGGTCGCTGAAACGGCCCGCTGCGTTCAGGACGTGAGTCTGCTCATTAATGGCGTCAAACGCCCCTCCTGTCGGCCACATGAAAGTTATCGCAGCGTTCCGAGTTTCACCAAGCCCAGAAAGCGGTCCCGACAGCACCAGATGTGAATGTTTATGACCTTTTTCCTGTTCTGACTTCCAGAAGTTTCCAAAGCTGTTAATTAGATGGAGCTAGAGGACCAGTGGTGGAAAGGCCAACTTGCTGCAGACATTTATCAGGCGCTGAGATACAAAGTGAGTGACCCATCATCTTCATCATGGAACAAAGGGAGGCGAAAGGCTACCTGCATCACTGATTTAGTGGTAGCTCAGGTGTATTAGAGGGCTTTTTTTAGGGGGGTCAGGCTATGAACTAATATGTTACCTGTCCTGGCTCTTTCAACTACCTCCAGGCTTCTTGCATAAACCAAATTCAAGCACCTTCAGAATTCTAGAGTTTCCTGCTCCTCACAGTACTGATGATTGACGTGCATGAGCTTTAGGTTTCAGATGCACCGATTCGGGTTGTGAGGGCCAATCCCGATTTATTATTCCTGTACAGCTCTGACCTATTGGCCCTTTCATACGTGATGTGATGCTGTTTATGGGAACGCCTCCTTCGCCATGATGGGACGTCAACGGGACTATTTACACGAGTTAAACTCCTGTGAAGCTTCCACCTCTTTTATTTGGTTGGTTTGACAGGAAAACGCTAATGGCTTGCTGAGCGGTCGCCTGCATTAACAGACGAGGTGGAAACCCAACTTGTCTTTTTACTGTTTACCTAGAAGGCAGTGATGGATAGCAGCTAACAATCAAAAGGACTGGCAGCCCTGAAAGTATTCAGATTTTAGCAAACCCTTTTCTCAGAATAAGGTTCATGTATTTCATAAGCTAGATGCTGTCAAAGGTATATTATAGAGAAGCAACCATGCGTTTTTGTCCACTATCGGGAAATGCTAGACACTAATAGTATTGTTCCAATAGGGTATTCTACAGTTGACGTCACCACGCAAAGGCTGCTGGGAAGGGTCATACTGATAAGCCGCATTAACAATAGAAAATATACAGTTTCAGAGCGTTTTGACATCGATATGAAGGCATAAAATGGAGGAAGTTGTTTTGACAAAAAAAAACATACCAGAGAGCTTTTCTTGATGGCGACCCTGCTAATTATCGATCACCAGAACTGAAGCGCTAGCTCTAATGAAAGTGAAAGTAAAAACTAACCCTCGCTAGCAGCGCTGTTGTTTTAAACGCCATTATTCCCATCATGGCTCCTTCTTGAGTAATATAAAAATAAGTTCATTACTCTCCTCCATTAACAACGCTGCCTCCACTCTCCGTTAACAACGCTGCCCCCACTCTCCGTTAACACCGCTGCCTCCACTCTCCGTTAACAACGCTGCCTCCACTCTCCGTTAACAACGCTGCCTCCACTCTCCGTTAACAACGCTGCCTCCACTCTCCGTTAACAACGCTGCCTCCCCTCTCCGTTAACACCGCTGCCTCCACTCTCCGGTAACAACGCTGCCCCCACTCTCCGTTAACACCGCTGCCTCCACTCTCCGTTAACAACGCTGCCTCCACTCTCCGTTAACAACGCTGCCTCCACTCTCCGTTAACACCGCTGCCTCTAACTCTCCGTTAACAACGCTGCCTCCACTCTCCGTAACAACGCTGCCTCCACTCTCCGTTAACACACTGCCTCTAACTCTCCGTTAACAACGCTGCCTCCACTCTCCGTTAACACCGCTGCCTCTAACTCTCCGTTAACAACACTGCCTCCACTCTCCGTTAACAACGCTGCCTCTACCTCTCCGTTAACACCGCTGCCTCCACTCTCCGTTAACAACGCTGCCTCCACTCTCCGTTAACAACGCTGCCTCCACTCTCCGTTAACAACGCTGCCTCCACTCTCCGTTAACAACACTGCCTCTAACTGTCCGTTAACAACGCTNCTATGAAGTCAGTTTTCTGAATAGAATCCATACAGCCACTAAACTCAACCACAGCCCACTTCTTTTACCCTTTCATAATAAAAGCCCACCATATCTACAGTGCTGACCCTCCCACCCTAACATCGAAGGCTTCAGAAATACAGAAGGCAAGAGTCATGTCCTGTCCAGGTGTCTGATAACACCCAGTAGGTGACAGCTGTCTGCGGAGCGTTTGTTCAGTGGGAACAGACGCCTAGTTCTGTGCTGATGCGTGATGGCCGACACCTTGCTGATAGGGAATTTCACATAAGCCTGTAGACTGTCCATCAGCTTGACGGTGGAGATGTTTGGTTTTCTCAGCTTGTTTGAGGGAGCAGTTTTTCCTTTTCCAGGGCCCTAAAAGTTACCCTTTTCTGTCTCTTTCACTAGTCAAGCAGCTACTGAGTCCATCTGAAAGAGTGCCTTCACTTTCCTCCACAAAGCAGTCTGAAGTGAAGTTAGAAAAGCTTTTATTGTGTTTTTTAAAAGCTTCATCGTTAACCTCTGGTAAATAGTGGACATACTGTTTGTGTGATGTTAGATATTCAGCCGGGAAGAAAGGAACAGCCTGAGTCTTAATGAGAGTGTGACCTTGTGCTGTGCTTTGGGATTTGGCTGCACAGTGACTGAGAACGTGCTGCCTGGTGGCTCTTATCATTCCTGTCTGTCAGAGATGAGAACACTCACAGCCTGTGGGGATGACTGCCTGAAATTCTCTGGAGGTCCGCTGTTGGCTCAGACGGAGCAGGTCAAAGGTCACACCAGCACATGCCACAAAGGCAGGAGCTGTGACGGTGGAGGTTTTAGGAGAACTAACTTTCTATCAGCTATTTTCGTATCAACACACGTCGTTTCTTTTTATTTTTACATTATGCACATTAAAATCAATATACAAAACTAAATGACTGAAACCAAAATGAAAAGGGGACAGAAAGAAGAAATCTTATGTTATCTGCCCCTTTTAACTAAAATAACATTAATAAAAATGAAACAACTGTATAATAGTAAATTAACTTAGAACAAAGTGATTTCTGGACTGGTTGGATATCACAACTTCAATAGGGTATTCTACAGTTGACGTCACCACGCAAAGGCTGCTGGGAAGGGTCATACTGATAAGCCGCATTAACAATAGAAAATATACAGTTTCAGAGCGTTTTGACATCGATATGAAGGCATAAAATGGAGGAAGTTGTTTTGACAAAAAAAAACATACCAGAGAGCTTTTCTTGATGGCGACCCTGCTAATTATCGATCACCAGAACTGAAGCGCTAGCTCTAATGAAAGTGAAAGTAAAAACTAACCCTCGCTAGCAGCGCTGTTGTTTTAAACGCCATTATTCCCATCATGGCTCCTTCTTGAGTAATATAAAAATAAGTTCATTACTCTCCTCCATTAACAACGCTGCCTCCACTCTCCGTTAACAACGCTGCCTCCACTCTCCGTTAACAACGCTGCCTCCACTCTCCTCCGTTAACAACGCTGCCTCTAACTCTCCGTTAACAACGCTGCCTCCACTCTCCGGTAACAACGCTGCCTCCACTCTCCGGTAACAACGCTGCCCCCACTCTCCGTTAACAACGCTGCCTCCACTCTCCGTTAACACCGCTGCCTCTAACCTCCGTAACACCTCTGCCTCCACTCTCCGTTAACACCGCTGCCCCCACCCTCCGTTAACACCGCTGCCCCCACTCTCCGTTAACACCGCTGCCTCACACTCTCCGTTAACAACGCTGCCTCCACTCTCCGTTAACAACGCTGCCCCCACTCTCCGTTAACACCGCTGCCCCCACTCTCCGTTAACACCGCTGCCTCCACTCTCCGTTAACAACGCTGCCTCCACTCTCCGTTAACAACGCTGCCTCTAACTCTCCGTTAACATTGCTGCCTCTAACTCTCCGTTAACATTGCTGCCTCTAACTCTCCGTTAACAACGCTGCCTCTAACTCTCCGTTAACAACGCTGCCTCCACTCTCCGTTAACAACGCTGCCTCCACTCTCCGTTAACACCGCTGCCTCTAACTCTCCGTTAACAACACTGCCTCCACTCTCCGTTAACAACGCTGCCTCTAACTCTCCGTTAACACCGCTGCCTCCACTCTCCGTTAACACCGCTGCCTCCACTCTCCGGTAACAACGCTGCCCCCACTCTCCGTTAACACCGCTGCCTCCACTCTCCGTTAACAACGCTGCCTCCACTCTCCGTTAACAACGCTGCCTCTAACTCTCCGTTAACAACGCTGCCTCTAACTCTCCGTTAACAACGCTGCCTCCACTCTCCGGTAACAACGCTGCGTCCTGCATTAATTCTCCTCCGCTGCTCCTCCTGGATAACCCCACGACTGAGAGCGTCGTTATGACCGGCGGCTGGTCATTCTCGGATGTAGGACTTTCCCCTCCAGGAAGATGTAAGTAACAAATATACGTGCTTTTCTTGATCTGCTCCACACAGTTAAAATCCGCTCGTCCAACTTAAAAACTACCACCGCTTTGCTTCTTCTGTCTTTAGCTTAGCCCGTGTAGCTTTCCAGCTGTTTCACGTGGTGTCGGCCTGAAACTGGCGTCTCCGGGTCTGCAGCGTTATACTATTGACTTTACCGGCTTTGGAAAAGGGATAAAAAGTCCTCTCCAACATCCGATCTGGGCGTCTAGAGTCCGATTAGCACCTCCCCCAGCAGCAGCGTTAAGTTCCTTGCTGTTTGAAAATCTTTAGGAGACGAAAAAATAACTTTAGCTAGATCGGAGCGACTCAGACCCATAGGAATCAATACTAAAATGTAGCTTGTTTGTATGACCGTATTTCCCAGAGTGCTTTGCGGCGTTACATCACAATCTATTTTTAGCTACTGTAGAAAGCTCTATTTAGGACTATTTGTGTTAAAATTACATTATTTATTTAGCATGATGAGCTTCACCATCATGATATACGTCCCCCAGTCAGCTATTCTGCTAGCCTAGTGAACTAGACCAAATTCTTGCGTTGCAGAGTTTGGTCTAGGCACGCTTCATAGGAACCCTCGCAGCCTGTGGCTGTCCAATCACAGCTCGCTATAGTTTTGGTTGGGCCAATCACAGTGCTCTATATTTTGGGCCAATCACAGAGCGGGAGTAGCCGATGACGTCAGCGCTGCGGCCACGAACACAAGCAACATGGCGGCAACTCAGGAACCACGTTGGTTTGAAACGGCTTTGTCATCAACATTGGATTATTTAGACTCCAACGTGCGTAAGTCTGTCTGATATACTTAGCGGCTTCTTATTGTTATCAAACTAAGTAGTGCAATGTCCCAGTACACCTGATATTCACATGTTTTCATACAAAAACGACAGAAATCATTGATGTTAGACGCCATTAATGCCTCCCCCTTTTCCGTCACTGTGATTACGTCATGTTGTTCGTTACTCTGATTGGTCCTAGCGCTATCCAATTGCGTGCTGACATTTTGAAAGACAACCGTAGATCCCGCCTCACGACTGAGAGCCGTCAATGGTTCGTGGCCAGACTAGATATTCACATATATAGGATGGCTTGCCAGGCTACTATTCTGCTGCTGTGGGCTATAAAAGCGGCCGAGTCTCAGGCTAGGCCATGCCTCCACAGCGAGTTAGCAAGGCACCTCGTGAGCCTCTGGTTCAGAACGATAAAGCAGCGTGTGCGTGATTTTTAGGGGCTTGGTTCTGCAACTGACTGACCAAAGTGCTTTACACTCTGCCTGAAACTGGTTATTGTACAACAGCATTTACATTTATGGGACAAGGAAATGAAAGAGCCACGTAGGTATCATATTGTGTGTAAATCATCACCACGTTGAAAGTGCTTGAATTTGAATTAGAACAAAAGTGTTAGAGCCCTGTCTTTTATTCTGACAGTAATTTCACACTTGGCAGAAGATCTCATTTCTGCTGCTTCCACCTGTAGAACTTCATGCAACTTTCCACGTATGGCTGTGTGAAGGTTAATGAAATAAACGTTTTTGGGTTTTTTCTTTTGGAACCCGCCCCGCTGTGATTGTTCTGGCATTTTCACATCTGGTCAGGTCTTGGTTGGGTCGGCCCAGCCCCGCACAGCCAGGTTATGTTTATACAGCCTTCACAGGAACAGGATGTCTCTGAACACGTGGGCGGGGCAAAAGACACGCAGAGAGGTCTGTGGTGTTCTTGTTGAATTAGTAAACAGAGGCGGTCGTGAGCGGTGTTGCTTTTGGAGACTGATATTCCTCACTGAGCAGCGGTGGGCTCCTCACAGCAGGCTGTCCTCGCGCCGCTGTGGCTGGAGCTGCAGTCAGAGGACATGTTTACTCCACTGCATGCACGATTCATTATCAGCCTGGATGCAGTGGAGTAAACATGTCCTCCGACTGCAGTCGGAGGACATGTTTACTCCACTGCATCCAGGCTGATAATGAATCGTGCATGCGGGAAGCTGCCGCTGACTGATTCTACCCACCATTCAGAGGCTCCCTCTATAGGTAGGCGTGATTTTCAGCCGGCCAATTAGTTGGTAGTAGGTGTGTTGGTTCAGCTTCACATGAAGCGGTTCTCCAGGGAGCAGGTCCAAAACATCTGGTCGACTGAGCATGGAAAACGCACAGATTACACAGATGTGAACACAAGTAAGCTACCAGAGCTGGGCCGGGCCGACCCAGATGTGAAAGCCCTAATAGTTTTTCAGTCTGATGAGAACTAATCTGTTTCTCCAAACTGAGGTCATCCAAAGAGCTACAGCAGGTACGGTATTTATTATTCCTGACTTTTCCAGTGAAAGCTGTTTCTAAAGGATCTCCACACTGGTTCTTGTCTTGAGGGCTGTAACTGGTTTTGAGTTCTTGAACAGCTCAGACTTGCTGGTTCTGATTTCTCTTGTAGTTTTTTTTAGTTCTTTTACATTTTCGGTGCATCAGAAATGAATGTCTGATCTGGATATCTAGCTGTTGTCTAACAGGAACTCAAGCTGCCGTCCTACAAAGGTCAGTCCCCTCAGCTCCGCTTCAGACGATACTTTGCTGACCTGATAGCCATCATCAGCAACCACTTCCGGTTTTGCCCCATAGCCAGACACCTGGCGGTCTACCTGCTGGATCTCTTCATGGACCGTTATGATGTCACGATACAGCAGCTCCACATGGTCTCGTTGGCTTGTCTGCTTTTGGCAAGTAAGCGTGTTCCTGCTGTCACACTTCCAAAACCTGACTTTGTACAGTTATGCGTCGGATCTACATGTTTCCCCTCTGCAGGTAAATTTGAGGAAAGGGAGGACCGCGTGCCAAAGTTGGAGACCTTGAACAACCTGGGCTGCATGAGCTCCATGAACCTGGTCCTGACCAAGCAGGGTTTACTTCACATGGAGCTGCTGCTGCTGAAAACCTTCGACTGGAATCTGTACCTCCCTACAGCTGCTCATTTTATAGAGTACTACCTGTCTATCAGTGTCCATGATGGAGACCTCCATGATGGCTGGCCTATGAGCTGCTTGGAGAAGACTAAACTGTACATGGCCAAGTATGCCGACTACTTCCTGGAGGTTTCCTTACAAGGTAGGTTGAATCGTCATACCTGCACTTTTTACATAGACAGCTTTATTTCTGTGAGTCATCATTTTAAGAATCAGAATGAACCATTTTGACTGCATTGATGATGCTGAGATCATTTCTGTTCATGTGTTTCCATTTTATTATTTTAGGACTCTACTGTAGTAGCTTTACCTTGATGTTAACTAACACTCAGAGATTTGGGATTTTCCTGTTATGGCAGCTTTATAGTCTCTGTTTACCCCTTTTTTAAAACTTTCTCCACACATCAAAGGTCTAGTTCCCATAGTACTGGGGGGGGGGCAAAAATACAACAGAACCAAGAGGCAGCAGCAGCTCAGGAGGTGGAGCGGGTTGTCCAGTAATCGGAAGGTTGCAGGTTCGATCCCGGCTCCCGCCACAGAATTCTGCTGTTGTGTCCTTGGGCAAGACGCTTAACCCGCCTTACCTGCTGGTGGTGGTCGGAGGGACCGGTGGCGCCTGTGCTTGGTAGCCTCGCCTCTGTCGGGGTGCGCCCCAGGGCAGCTGTGGCTACGATGTAGCTCATCACCACCAGCGTGTGAATGGGTGGATGAGTGATTGTGTTGTGAAGCGCCTTTATGGGTTGTAGAACCCTAAGAAGGTTCTATGCAAATACAGACCATTTACCAAGGTATCACTGCACCAACAACATGAGGATGTATAAAGCCTAGTTTATACTTCTCCGTCTGCGTCGGTACGGAGACACGCAGTGCCATTTTGCGATGGCGCAAGGGCTCTCGGACAAGCTCGCGGAGGGTGATGGAGACATGTCCTCTTTTTTAAGTGTCCGTCGAGAGCGACGGAGAGCGCAAGCTTTTGATTGGTCAGAACGCAGCTTCCTTTAAATACGTCAACAGCACCGCCACTGCCGACTCAAAAAAGAAAGAGAGCTGAAGATATCTAGCGGCAGACACGGAGCAGCTTGAAGAATACCTCGCGGAAAAACTCCCAAAATATTAACGTTTATTCATCCATGACTAAAGGAGTACAAAGATGCGCATTTTATTCGTGGACGGAAATGACGGGAAACGTGGGTTTAGAGGTGGCGATTGCATGAAGAGGTGGAGAATGAGGGACAAACTCATCTGTGTTAAAAGTCTCACACAGCAGTAAATACACTATCGTGGCAGGATACTCCAGAAAAGCGCTACACCCTCTGTTGTCCTGGTGGGGAATTGCATTGCAACACTCCCCAGCTGATGGGGAAGTCTGAAGGGAAAACACCTCCATCAATGCGTGTGCACGACTCCACAGTCGAGCTGAGAGAGACGTATAAATTAGGCTTAAAAGCAGCAATTTTTGCTGAAAAGCACACGGTAATACATCCTAGTGCATATAGTGCCAACCACATCCTTAGGTTATGTGTTAAAAACACCCAAGCCCATACATGTGAGAGCACCATGTGAGCACCTGTGTTCAGAATCAGAATCAGAAGGGTTTTATTGCCAGATGTGTGAGAAATCACAACATTAGGAAATTGCTGCGGTACTTGGTGCAAAAAGAAAGATAAAAAATAAGAGATAAGCAAATATAGGAAGTAATAATATACTCATGATAAAATAATTATTATAAAAGTGGCAATAACTAGAGCAGCAGCTACTATATACACAGTGCAGGTACTAATCAGAGTGGATCAGCTTCAGGTACAAACACAACACCGGGTCATGTGACTGGGACCAAGCGACTGAAGTGGGCAGCCCTAGGATTGACATTCATGAGTCCAACAGCAGAGGGGAAGAAACTGTTCTTGTGGCGAGAGGTTCTGGTCCGAATGGATCTGAACCTCCTGCCAGATGGGAGCGGGTCAAAGAGACAGTGTCCAGGGTGAGTCGGGTCAGCTGTGAGCCGACCTGCACACCTCAATGTCCTGGAGGTGTACAGGTCCTGTATGGAGGGGAGTTTGCAGCCAATGACCTTCTCAGCAGAGCGTACACGTGTTGTGTACACGCGTTTGTGTATGTAAGGTTCCTCTAGAGGAATGTCCAATAGTGAGTGTGAGAGGCCACAGACCTGCCCCCAAAGACCCGTGGAGGATGGAGGAGATCCAAGCCCCAGACGTCCCCCTGGAGAGTGGAGACCCCAGGGGAGACCGCTGCAGTAGTACCACTCCTCTCCTGCCTCGGCTCACTGTAACACTCTTATAAGCTGGGCAAACCCCGGATGTGTACTCACCAAGCAAAGGCTTCAGATGGTTACAGCTAATGCTTTTCCTCACAGCTGTGGACATTTTCTCCTTTAAGAAATAAATTGTTTACCCGTTACCGGCAGTGTGTTAAAACAGCGGACGGCTCTGGACTCTGGTTCTTTTCTCGTCTAGGCCTGCCTGTTCTCTTTGCTGATTGGTTCTTTTGTATATTCTTCCATCTTTTCTGTTTTCTGATTGGATTTTTGTTACTGTCAATTTTTGTTTTATTCATCGACGAAAATCAATATTCATCATAATTTACTTTTAATAGAAGTGATCATTTTTAATTTTAGTTTCATTTTCGTCCACAAAAATTCATTCATCACAAAAAAAATAAATTTCGTCAACGAAATTAACACGGGTTCCCACCACCTCCATCTTGGCCGTGTCACATGTCTCGTTAGTGAAAAGAGTCAGATCTGAGAGCGAGGCTGTGAGGATCTGGGCAGCCATGACACCCATCAAACTCTGAGCCGCTGTAGCTATGAGCTAACTGATGCTAACAGGTTTGTGGGCATTTTTAGCCAGAAAAACGCAGTTGAGCTACTCTAGCATGAAGCACGAATCAACTCGCCAATCTGTGGCGTCTCCCTCAGAGAGCTCAACAGGCAGCCACACCCCAGCAATCAGAGCGGCCCCACCTCCGCTGGTCCACTGCAGAGATCAACGAAGCTGCTGCTGCTGCAGAAGGGATGGAGACGGTACCCAGCCCTACAAACACGTCATACAGGTGCTGCTCATTAAAGTAGAATATCATGACTAAAGTTTTATTTCAGTAATTCCATTCAAAAAGTGAAACTTATGTATTAGATTCATTCGTTACACACAGGCTGACATAGTTCAAATGTTTATTTCTGCACCTTGTTCTAAATGATTATGTAAATGATTTATGTCTCATTAATCTAAATAATTCATGTAAACAACAGACAAAATAATTCTCATGTCATCAACTGTGAAGAGTACAGTTGAAATGTTATTCAACCAATCCCCTAATGATAACAGCAGTTTTCCTTTAAATAACGTCCACTGACCTGGTCCACATTATTAGGCACAGTAAGCTTCAAAACACTTAAAGAACTGAAGTTGTCATTTGTTGTGTTTGCAGCATATTTGCTGAAATCAGAAGCTATCTGAATCACACTTTTACAACATTTTAACGTTTTAACAGCTCACGTTACATTCTGACATAGGACCCTTATTTACTAGCAGCTTCACAATTCTTGCATCCATTGAACTTGTGAGCTTCTGGACAGATTCTGCTTGAATTTGTTTGAAGTTGTCAGAATAGCCTCCCAGAGCTGCAGTTTGGATGGAAACGGCCTCCCACCCTCATAGATCTTTAGCTTGAGGATGCTCCAAAGGTTCTCAGTTGCATTGAGGTCTGGGGAGGATGGAGGCCACACCATGGCTTCCGCTCCTTTTATCCCCATAGCAGCCATTGATGCAGAGGTATTCTTGCAGCATGAGATGGTGCATTGTCATGCATGAAGCTGATTTTATTACAGAAGGCATAGTTCTTCCTTCTGTACCAGGGAAGAGAGTGGTCAGTCAGAGGTCATCTTCACACCTTCAGGGACCCTAAAGGGGCTGACCAGCTCTCTTCCCATGATTCCAGCCCAAAACATGACTCCACCACCTCCTTATTGGAACACGGTGGCCGTCCACCAACCATCCACTGCTCCAACCATCTGGACCATCCAGGGTCACATGGCACTCATCAGTGAAGAGGACTGTTTGAAAATGAGTCTTCAGGTATTTCTCTGCCCACTGCAGCCGTTTCTGTTTAGTGGTGGCCGAACAGAAGGTTTATGCACAGTTGCAACACTCTGGAGGACTCTACACCTTGATGTCCGTGGGACTCCAGAGGCACCAGCAGCTTCAAAAATCTGTTTGCTGCTACATAATGGCATTTTAGCAGCTGCTCTCTTGATCTGAGATGCATGGATCTGGCAGAAATCTTCCTCAGTTTGCCTTTATCTGCACAAACCCGTCTGTGCTCTGAATCAGTCACAACTCTCTTGATAGTGCGATGATCAGGCTTAAGTTGCCGTGAAATGTCTAATGTTGTCATACCTCGTCCAAGGCACTAAACTGTTTCATGCTTTTCGGCAGCAGAGAGATCCTTTTTCTTCCCCATATTGGTTGCTAACTGGTCTGCTTAATAATGTGGAACGTCCTTCTTAAGTAGTTCATCCTATAACCTGGCACACCTGGAAAACTAATGGTCACAGGTGTCTGAGATTTCTTCCAGTGATCAAAAGAGTCCAGATGCACAACTCCATCCATGAGTTTAACTGACACTCAAAATGTAATCTTTGTGACACTTAAATAGATTTTGCATAATTTGGAACAGGGTGTATTATTTTGCTGATTATAACTGACAACTAATGAAAATCCCAAATTCAGAATATTAGAATATTGTGAAAAGGTTCTATACTGAAGATCCCTGGTGCCACACTAATCAGCTAATGAACTCCAAACACCTGCAAAAGCCTTTAGATGGTCTCTCAGTCTAGTTCTGTAGGCTACACAAGCATGGGGAAGACTGCTGACTTGACAGTCGTCCAAAAGACAACCATTGACACCTTGCACAAGGAGGGCAAGACACAAAAGGTCATTGCTAAAGAGGCTGGCTGTTCACAGAGCTCTGTGTCCAAGCACATTAATAGAGAGGTGAAGGGAAGGACAAGATGTGGTAGAAAAAAGTCTACAAGCAACAGGGAAAACCACCCTGGAGAGGACTGTGAAACAAAACCCATTCAAAGATGTGGGGGAGATTCACAAAGAGTGGACTGCAGCTGGAGTCAGTGCTTCAAGAACCTCCACGCACAGGCGTATGAAGACATGTTTCAGCTGTAGCAGTCCTTGTGTCAAGCTACTCTTGAACAAGAGACAGCGTCAGAAGCATCTCTCCTGGGCTAAAGACAAAAAGGACTGGACTGCTGCTGAGTGGTCCAGAGTTCTGTTCTCTGATGAAAGTCAATGTTGCATTTCCTTTGGAGATCAAGGTCCCAGAGTCTGGAGGAAGAGAGGAGAGGCTCAGAATCCACGTTGCTTGAGGTCCAGTGGAAAGTTTCCACAGTCAGTGATGGTTTGGGGTGCCATGTCATCTGCTGGTGTTGGTCCATTGTGTTTTCTGAGGTCCAAGGTCAACGCAGCCGTCTACCAGGAAGTTCTAGAGCCCTTCATGCTTCCTGCTGCTGACCAGCTTGATGGAGATGCAGATGTCATTTTCCAACAGGACTTGGCACCTGCACACAGTGCCAAAGCTACCAGTACCTGGTTTAAGGACAATGTTGTCCCTGTTCTTGATTCTGACCTTAACCCCATAGAACAGGGGTCCCCAATCCTGGTCCTGGAGGGCCGCTATCCAGCAGGTTTTGTGGTTTCTCTGCTCAAACACACTTGATTCAGTGGTTGAATCACCTGTGCAGCAGCTCATCAAGCTCTGCTGAAGCCTGCCAATCACTTGCTAATTGAAATCAGGTGTGTTGAAGCAGAGTTACAACAAAAACCTGCTGGATACCGGCCCTTGAGGACCAGGATTGGGGACCCCTGCCATAGAACATCTATGGGCTGTTGTGAAGAGGAAGATGCAACACGCCAGAGCCAACAGTTCAGGAGAGCTGAAGGCCACTATCAGAGCAACATGGGCTCATAACACCTGAGCAGAGCCACAGACTGATGGACTCCATGCCACGCCCCATTGCTGCAGTAATCCAGGCCAAAGGAGCCCCAACTAAATACTGATGCTGTACATGCTCATAGCTTCATGGTCAGACTTTTCTGTTCACCAACATTTCTAAAATCCTTTTGTTGCTTTGGTCTGAATGATATTCTGATATTCTGAGATGCTGAATCTGTGATTTCATTAGTTGTCAGTTAGAATCATCAACATTCATAAACATGTGAAACATCAGTCTGTGTGTGATGAATGAATCTAATATACAAGCTTCACTTTTTGAATGGAATTACTGAAATAAATCAACTTTGTCCTGATTTTCTAGTTTTAGGACCAGCACCTGTATTTCAGCCCATTTTTGACCAAGCAGCGTTGTGTTAAATGCCCAGCATTTGACCCTTTTCAAGCAGCGTACTAAAATACAGAAATATAAGTTTTCTTACTGAAAAATGGAGCAGAGGTTTCTTGGATGGTGTGTTAGTGCCATCAATACCACAGCTCGTCTATCTAGTCATTGAGATATTAATGTGAGCACAGGAACACACATGTGAAGCGTGCTTTCTCAGTTGTCAGACTGTCTCAGTGTGTGTGTGTGTGTGGGTGGGTGTGAGTGTGTGTGAGTGACTACTCCCAGAAGAATGGTCTCAGTATGTGTGTTTTAGTAGTAACTGTTTGTACTCTTTCCATCCCTGTAGATCATGTATTTTTGTGTTTTGCACCATCGCTGCTGGCTGCAGCCTGTGTGGCTGCCTCACGCCTCACCCTCCATTTGTCCCCCACCTGGCCCCCCCGACTGCAGCGCCTCACAGGCTACATATGGGACAACCTGGTGCCATGTGCTGAGAAACTACTCATGTGTGTATCCAACTGTCACTCAGATGATCCAGATGCTCAGAACACTTCATTGATTCATTCCAAGACCTGCTGCCATCTTAAAATGGCTCCAATCTTCCCTATCTGTGAATTTGATCAATTACCTGGTTGGCATTCTGTCGCATTCTGCAGGAGGTCATTAGTCTGTTTGAGCAGAGACACAACTAAAACACACAGGATAGTTGGCCTCAGGGTCCAGGATCACACACCACCACCTTACATCTGCTGCAAACCCTACTTGCTTTAAAGAAAAGTTCTATTGGTGCTCAAAATATATTTTTCTGAAGGTTTTCCTTCAAACTATAAAAGATCAGAAAACAGAACACTGACCATATTATAAAGTCAAGTGTGAAGCTTTCTGAGTGTGTTCACTTCATGCTCTTATATTGACGAGCCACGCTACAGCTCGTCAATATTTCATTATTTGGTCAGACTCTCCCTCTGTCTGTTCTACACAGAGGAAGAGTCTGGATGCTCCGAGGCAGCGAGCACCATGAGGGGCGGAACTAGCCAGCTCAAAAATAACCAATCGGAAAAATGACGACTTACCGCGCGACGCTGTAGTTATTTAGATGTAGTCAAAGATGGCGTCAAAGAAGCGCTGCTAACAATCTCCCTCTCACCGTTCACGCCAAGCTGCACTGCAGTTAAACCCAGCATTTTTTACTTGTTGCTCCATTAGCGCAAGTAAAGGTGACACCACGATAAAATGTGTTTTTAGCGGGGTAAGCACCTTCCTCAGTAGAAATGAATGCACTGGGGGCGAATGGAGACCCATCTAAGATGGCGGCTGGCCACTACGGAAGCGCCAGTCCGCGAGGCCTCTACATATATATGTCTGTGGGTAGCACAGCGCAAACCTCTTCCTTTAGGAGAAAGGCTCTCAGCGCTAATTCTTGTGGTTTTAAAGACACGTCCACGTCATTTAGAACAGAGGAAAGAGCCGCAGCGAGCTGCGCTTCAGACGCCGTCTTCCTTGTTTATGAGAAACTGAGCATCGCGCTGTGTGACGTACGCTGCTCAGCGCTGATTGGCTCGGCCTGAACTCTAAGGGGGTGGGGTTATTTGAATAGGGGCGTTACCAGACCCATTGCTTCCCATAAGGAAGCACTGGTATTGCTGGCCAGGCTAAGAAATGTTGTGGTATTTCTAAATAAATTGTAATGTTCATAGTTCATCATCACAGCAACAGTTTGAGTGGATTTTAGCATCAAGGTGACTGATCTGAACTCAGTGTGGACATAAGGAGCAGCAGCAATGATCAAAGACTCGCTGAAACACCAACATCCCCCAAAATATTAAAAACCACAAAGCTAAATGCAAACTTTAGGGCAGAACCAGAGCCAGAGCAAAGTTTCTGTAGGAATACAGGTGATGACTGTAGTGTAAAGCGCTTTGGAGTCCTCTGACTCAGAAAAGAACTTCACAAGTGGAGGTCATTCATCATTTATCATTCATGACAGCTTAGAGACAGAGAAGCAGCAAGCTAGCAGGAGCTAGCTTGTATATTTATATCAACATAAACTGGTCACGTTTAAAATTATATTGATACTTTTTAAAAACTCCAGATGTTGTCCAGTGTTTATTAACGGAGTCTTTTTATTAAGTTGTCACATAATTATAACACAGAACAAATCAAAAAGAGTGCATCACACATAGACCACCAATATCCCTGTAATGTCGGGCAAATCCAGAACAAGTGAAGAAATGGGTCAGGTTTCCATCTGCAACGCTCGCACGACGGGTCCAAGTCCGGTTTAATCTTAGACACATTGTCTTTGGACCCATGCACCAGTTTGATCTGAATGACTGCGTCTGACACACATCGAGGATTTATGAACATTCCATAGATCCTTGTGCCAGACCAACACCCAGCTGCAGCTCCCACTTCTGTTTTAAAACATCCAGCCTAGCCCGATGGTGTGAGCTGAGCCGAGTGTAAAGCCTGCTTGGAATCTTTTTAAAAATCGTCCAACAATCCAAGATCTCTTTGAGAAAAGTCAGAGACGAGCACAAGGGAAAACAATTAGATGTAACAAAGATGTACCTAAAGAACTTTTTGAAATTTGTCCCCCAGTTGTTCACAGAAGGAGAATGAACCATCAACATATAGAATTTACGCCTCTAGTAGCCCACCCATTAAAGGCCTCATCACACTCAGATGGAATAAACACGTGGTCTCTTGTCACAGGGGCAGTAAACGATGATGCAGTGAAACCAAAAGACCGTCTACACTGATTCCAGATCTTCATTGTTTGGACAACAATAGGATCAGCTGAGCGTGAGGAACTCCAGCACGAAAAGGGAAGTCAAGAGCAGCGTATAGCCATAGCAGAGCCAAAGACAAAGGAAGCTCTCTCCATAGCTACCCAACTCCCCTCAGCCCAAACAACAATGCATTGATATTAGATGCCCAGAAATTAGGAAGCACTGTTCCCCCCAAATCACGGGGTTACTGTGATGCTCTTTTACTGGCTCTCGGGCGCCTATCGTGCCATAGAAAGCACGAGAGACAACTATCCAACATTGGAACAGATAAAGAAACTTGGGCAGGACAGTCATTTTAATGGTATTAGCCCCCCCAATCTATATGGATGATTAGCTAGCTACCACAACTCAGTTCAAAATAATCTGAAATACTATTATTGGTGCGGACAGCTGCCGGTGGAGAGGAATAAAGTAGTTTAATTCAGGATATAAATTTGGGCCCACACTTAAACCTCGCCAGATTCCCAAACAGGCAGTCCCACTCCACTCGATCACAGGCTGTCAGCATCTAGAACAACAAAAGCAAGCCGGTCCAATAATGGTCCAATAATGAGAGCACACAATTAGTGCCGCTGCCCATTATGAGGTAGGGTTGTGAAAAATCGGGTAACTGAAAAAACAACCCAACGAAAACAGACTAATCATGCCAATGAGTAATCAGGACAACCGGACTTCTCCAGCACAATTACATGATGCCCAGTAGAGTCTTGATTCACACTAGAAGCATTAAATTGTACATGATTAGGAATTATAATAGCGACCCCCCCCCCCCCCCCCCCCCCCCCCCCTTGATTTAGAACCAAAAGTTGACTTAAACATCTGACCAGACCTTTTTTTCTTAAAATGTGATTCGTCCGCTGAAAAAAAGCAAACAAGCGATAAACCTAAAGTGAGTCCAGGATTATTAACATTCCTACTCACACCGGTAAGCGGGCATCCAGACGTCTGTCTGTCAGTGATCTTAGCAAATACGTGAAACACATGGACATAACGAGAAAAGCATCGCACTCAAAACCCGAACAACAAACAACCCTGCCCCACATCAATCCAGTACAGCCCCTCCCCCCTCCCCCAACAGAACCTGGAGATAACGGACCCGCCCAACAACAAAATCCACACAATCCTGTGTTTGGACAGACAAACCAAGCCCCAGCCACAATCACCCGGGCTCCCGACCAGTCCCCCAAAAACAAAAGAAAAAACTCAACCAGCCAAAATACAAGAGCATATCAGTGATGGTCCCAACGCCATCCTGCAGCAACAAAGAAGGACAGAGTGAAAGGAAAACAAAATCAGTCCCGCAGCCACGTCTCTAACAGAAGCTGCCCTGTTGTCCAGCAGAGACACCACTCAGGACATATCTATCACCAAAGTTCCGTTAAAACAGCCTGACCTGTACATCTAGTGCACCGCGGCAGCAAAAGTTCCCAAGTAATAAGTTGTCCCATCCAGTGATGATTTTTTTCGTCGCGTACGCCATGGCTGCCTCCGGGTTGCTAAATATTTTATCCTTTCCATCATGGGTGACACGAAACCTGCCAGGAAGAACAGGTCGTATCGCACATCCTGCCGACCCCGAAGCAGCCTCCTCACGTCAGTAAACGCAGCTCTAGCTTCAGCCACTTTTGCAGTGTAATCAGAGAAGAATGCAGCTAATGCTCCACTGCAGCAAAACTGGCCTCGCGAACGCGCACGAGTCAGAATCTCCGCGCAGTGTTGGTAATAATGCAGCTTAGCCACAATAGCTCGAGGTTTGTTACTCGCCTGCTGAGATGGGGATTGGTCTATCTTTGGTTCTTTCTCCAGCTGCAGCACCTCGCTGCGGTCAAACTAGACCCCGCTCTCTCTGGGACTCCAAGAATCCAAACGTTGCACCTTCTCGATCGACCTTCCAGGTCCTCACATTTCTCCTGCAACCCAGCAATTTCCTTCCTCAGTTCCCCCATCGTGTTTTGTAGGGAGACAACCTCGCCAGACCAGGTGGACATCCTGTCCTCCACCTCCTTAATGGTCACCCTATCCTGCTCAATGTCGGAGCGGAGCGCCGCTGCAGCGTTATGCAACTTGGTCTTCATCACCCGCAGCTTACTTTTATTGAAGCTGAAATCCTCCACGAGGCAAAACTCAACATTTCCAGGAATTCAGACTTCAGTCCCATGAATATTTCCTCCTTCAGCCTTGACAGGTCCGTCGTACTAGGGCTAGAACTCGGTGTAGATCAGACCAAAGCTTCAGCTGTAATGGGGTCCCTCCACCCCGAGGACTCACCAGTCTCGGAGGTTGCTGTGCGTGCATTCTTGTTTCTTTTGGGATTTCCTGCCATTCTACTGAACTTTTTAGAGACGATAAAGTTCCCCAGAACTAAAGCAAAGGCGTGAGTCCTGCGTCATCACCGCCATCTTTAGAGATTGTCCAGTTGTATTTAAAGTTTATAGATTCATTTCACGTGAACATTCATGGAGTTTAGAAGATTGGAGCCATGTTTTTTCCCCGTGTCCTGTCCGGCTGTATAGCAATCAGAATGCTGAAAACAAGCCTTACAGGTGGAGCGTTGTACGTTCAGCTATAACGCCCTGCCTGATATCAAAACTTGATTAGAGATGCTTTCGGTTGCTTTAAATTTCAACAGACACAGAAATGTTGGAGCCATTTTAAGACGGCACCAGATTAGCTCATCAGTCCTGAAGGACTTATGCTGCGTTCACACCGGGCTTGACGTTTGCGTCGCCAGTGTCAAGTTTCAATGTTAAGTCTATGGTAAGGCGCGTCAGAGCTGCTTCAACGTCCCTGCGTCGCTTTGTGAGCGTTGGGCGCGTCAAAGCTTGATACTTTTCACGCTTTTCAAGCTTTGACGCAAGCGTCAAAGCTTGCAACGCTTGCAACGCTTGCAACGCAAACGTCAAGCAAGTTCAGCTAGCTGAACTTTCTGCGTCGCTTTACAAGCGTCAACCAATCAGAGCGCGAGTTGATACGCCACAGCAGAGCGAGGGAAGAAGGCGAATTCATTCAGCTATGGAGGAGAAACTGTAACGTAGCTGTTTGTAACCAGCGTGAACTGTATGACCCGACCTGCTACGCCTACCGAGATCGGAATAAAAAGGACCTTGCTTGGAGGAAGGTTGCTGGAGAACTTGGCGTGTCGGGTGAGTGTTTTTTCAACGTTAACGATCCGCCATTGTTACAAACATCCGGCAACAGAGAGCCGCGCACGCGCTCTGTCCTCCCTTCCCCTCCCCGTGGGGCTGACGCAACCGTCAAAGCAAGCTGCTTCAACGCAGGCTGCTTCAACGCAGGCTGCTTCAACGCAGGCTGCGTCAACGTCAAAAATATATAGGCGTCAAAACGCCACGAAGTATGCGTTGTTTGACGCATACGTCAAGCCCGGTGTGAACGCAGCATTAGACTCTATTTGTCCTAAATGAGATTTCTCAGGGGTACAATGGTGATAATTATTTACAACGTTTAAATAGAAACACTTCAGAATAGTTGAAATATCCTTTTAAACTCAACAGTAAACATATTTCCTTTTTCCAGGGCACATGACAGTGATGTCATAGAGGCCAATAAGCACAAGTGCCAGCAGGACGACCAGCAGCACCAGCACCAGACGGTGTTCCACAGTTCAGGCCAGCCAGTCACTGTGGCTCAGTACCTGCACCTTCCCAGCATGCAGTATTCTCAGCAGTCAGGCCTGGCCCAGAGTCACAGGCCTCCACCCTATCTCGGCCACTCCACCAGCAGCCTGCAGGGTCCTAATGCCCCCCATCACTCCAGCAACCAAACCATCAGCACACCTCTGGATCCAAAGTCCAGACCCTATCCAGTTAGCCTGCATTACACCTGTGCTGCTCAGTGCTTTGACAGATGATAGATTTGTACACAAATCCTTATTTTTGTGCTCCTCTTTGCCCTTGAACAGAACAGAATACACTCATAGAAAAAAGAAAAGGCTTGGTGTGCAGCACTTTAAAGGTGTTTTCAATAGACCTGCTGGACCGTAGTCGTCGTCCTGGATGAGAGCTTTTCTTGTCAAGATGTTTGAGACATCAGGTTTAAATGTTGTAGCAAAGTGCTAACGTGCTCCAATTGCACTCCTCTCCACTAATGTTACAGCAGCAAGTCCCAGAAGTGCTAAACACACAGATACCTCGCTAAGACTTTGCTACGCTGGCTAAAAGAGCAGTAACCAATGGAGATTCATGTCCTTTTGTGGTTGAAACGAGAGTTTTGTTAGTTTTTTATTCTTGTTTGTGTGAAAGTTTTTGGAAAAAAAAGAAAAAACATTGATGTAACGATGGTTCACCTGTGCACAGGTTCCATGTTTTCTTCTAGGATTATTTTAAATAAAATACAAACCTGTGTTACTGATGTTCAGCTCTGGACACTCATCAGGAAAGTGATTCCGACGGTGATGCTTATAATTGAGTTACTTCTAGAAATTATAACAACAAAACATCTTAATCCTAGAGATGTGGCCGGGTCTAGCTCTCTTCCTGTCTTTGTAAGTAAAGTTTATGTATCACTCATCAGAGAACGAAAAATCGCAAAATGCTTCATGGAGATTAACAAAACAAATCAAAAAATCACTCAATCGTAAAATAACAAAGCTGGCCACAGGTACGTGGCCCAAACAGCATAAATCCAGTACAGCCCCACCCCCCTCCCCCAACAGAACCTGGAGATAACGGACCCTCCCAACAACAAAATCCACACAATCCTGTGTTTGGACAGACAAACCAAGCCCTAGCCACAATCACCCGGGCTCCCGACCAGTCCCCCAAAAACAAAAGAAAAAACTCAACCAGCCAAAATACAAGAGCATATCAGTGATGGTCCCAACGCCATCCTGCAGCAACAGCTGTGTCAGGGACGAGGTCCTGCCTCAAGTGGAGGAGTTTAGGCATCTCAGGGTCTTGTTCACGAGTGAGGGAAGGGTGGAGCGTGAGATCGATAGGTGGATTGGTGCTGCGTCTGCAGTGATGCGGGCGTTGGACCGGTCTGTCGTGGTGAAGAGAGAGCTGATCCGGAGGGAGAAGCTCTCGATTTACCGGTCGATCTACATTCCTACCCTCACCTATGGTCACGAGCTTTGGGTAGTGACCGAAAGAACGAGATCACGGATACAAGCGGCTGAAATGAGTTTTCTCTGCAGGGTGTCTGGACTCTCCCTTAGAGATAGGGTGAGAAGCTCGGTCATCCGGGAGGGGCTCAGAGTAGACCTGCTGCTCCTCCACATGAAGAGGAGCCAGTTGAGGTGGCTCGGGCATCTGGTTAGGATGCCTCCTGGACGCCTCCCTGGTGAGGTTTTCCGGACATGTCCAACCGGGAGGAGACCCAAAGGAAGACCCAGGACACGCTTGAGGGACTATACCTCTCAGCTGGCCAGGGAACGCCTTGGGATTCCCCCGGAGGAGCTGGTTCAAGTGGCTGGAGAGAGGGAAGTCTGGGCTTCCCTTCTTAGTGGACGATAATGGACAGTGTTGGGAGTAACGAGTTACAAAAGTAATTAATTACTGTAATGCATTGCTTTTTGCTGTAACGCAGTAATGTAAGGCATTACAGAAAAAAAATCAGTAATATTTTACTCGGTACAATGTCAGTAACGCGCATTACAACTCATTTTCAACCAGGAATCAATTAGTGGGGTTTCTTCAGGGTTCTAATTACGTGGAGCCTGAATAAAGGTCCAGTTTTGATATGACATTATTTATATGGACTCCAGCGCACCAGGGCGTCTTTAGAGCAGAGAGGGAGAGCGCTGATGCTTCATGCGCTCCTGACGCGCGCCGCGACCTCAGTAACACTCTCAAAGCCACGCCACCAAAAGAAAACAATTAACACGCAATCGTTCATGTCCGCTTATATTCTCGTATCCTTTTATTTGTGTCTGACGCGCGCTCCCTCAGCAGAGCTCATCTGTGCCCCGGTGACATCACCTCACTGCAGCGGGCGCACAGCGCACCTTTCGCTATTTCTGCGGTGGATCCCTGAACTGATTAGTTCAACATGTGGAAAAGTAGGAACTCCAGGAAGCCGTTTTTCTGGAAGATTGAAAGGAGATGCAGGAAGATAAGAGACAGACAGTCAAATAAAAAACGAGAAAACTAAATAAAGTTCTTGAAAAGGAAAAAGTAGGTAGATTTTTACCCACTACACAACAATAACAATATAAAGCAATAATTTATTAACATGTAATATTTATTTATTTGATCAAATTCAGATCACCTTCAAAACTCAGGTCCACACCCAGGGCCGTATCCAGGCATTTGGGGACCAAGGCAAAATACAGGGTGGACCCCCCCCCCACCACCACACACACTCAATTAATTTAAGCTAGCAGCATACAATATGTTGTTGCATTTATTTAATAAAAATAATTTCTGGGGGTCCTGGCCAACATTGGGCACTTTCATGCCCAGGGGCACTCATCCTCCAGCCCTGATGGAGGTGATCAGAAGGACCTGCAGAGCAAAATCTTTCTGCTTCTGCTACTGTGTGTCTAGATTTCTAGGCTACACAAGATCAGCAGAAGAGAAATGTTCACGCAAAATGTTTCACTTCCTGTAGTCAGACTGAGCAGAGATGAGTGAACCTGCAGCTGATCTAACGTTAGATAGAACATTCTCTGGATGGGCATACGCCCGTTACTTTAAGTTTGTGAAGAATGAGGATATGAAGAACATTGTAGTCAAATGCACTTTATGTGCTACATCTAAAGAACTGTTAATTATGTTTGACTGTTTTAACCACAACCCCTAGCCCAGTTAGATACCACATCACCTTCAACTGGATGTCTAATGAGCTACTTGAGCGTCATGAGCTACATTTAGATTCCCAAATCCATATTATTTTGGTGAGAGTAACTTAAAGTAATGCAAAAGTAGTGTAATGCCTTACATTTTAAAATCAGTAATATTGTAATGTAATGAATTACTTTAAAATGAGAGTAACAAGTAATAAATAATGCATTACAGTTTTGAAGTAACTTGCCCAACACTGATAATGGATGGATGGATGGAAGTTGATGGGTAACCAGACATCAGAATAGGAGTGATGTGAGCTCTTCTGTTTGCTCCAGTTAGGAGCCTCGCTGCAGAGTTCTGGACCAACTGAAGGCGGTCAAGGGCTTTTTTGTTAAAACGTGAAAAGTGTATTACAGTAATCTAGACGGGAGGAGATAAAGGCATGGAGAACCATTTCAAGCTCATGTTTTGACACCAACCTTCACAGTTTGGAGATATTTCTCAAATGATAAAAACAGTTTCTGACCAGCGTTTTTGAGTGGCCTTCAAGAGACATTGATTGGTCAAAGACAACACCCAAATTTCTCATGTTTGACTTGACAGCAGAAGCTAAATGACCAAGTTGTTGACTAATCAGAGGAGCCATGCTCTCAGGGGCAATGATCAGACATTCAGTCTTTTCACAGTTTAACTGAAGGAAGTTATCTAGTTAGTGATCGCTGATAGACACTCTAGTAGTTCAGCCAGTTTATGGAGCTCAGAATCCTTAAAGGAGCAGTACAGCTGGATGTCATCTGCATATAGATGATAGGAGACATCATGAAAAGCATCAATTATCTGTCCAAGAGGGTGTATATATAATAAAAACAGGAGTGGACCTAAAACAGAGTGTTGGCATTGTCTGTTCTCTCTCTGTGGATGAGAGAGCGTGCACTAGAGCACTGGTAGGGTGAGATAAAGTTTGGGACCTGTTTACCTTCACTTTATTCCTGATTTCACACCTGATTTCAGCTGAAGTTTAGAGATCAACTTCGGAATATGAACCAAAGTTTGCTGACTCAGTTTTTATGGATTTTTTTAACAGATCAGATGAACTTATAGATGATCTATGCTGCAGGTATTGACTATGAATAAATTCTATGTTATAAATAAATAAATAACCTTGACACTTATGAAATGCTTGTAATTCAAACTTCAGGAACCACAAAACAGCCTGTAGGGGGCAGCACCTACAGCATTTCTGCTGGTTTGTTTTCCTTTGGCTTCTCTTTTGTTCCTGAGGGTTGTTGAATCTTCTTTTGCTCAGACTAAAGCCTCATTTACGAGTGTGGAACGGATGCAGACTGGAATCCATGCGGTGTCTGAACAGACTGCCATTTACACCGGCTGCAGATCGTGTCCAGATCGTCTTAGGAAATTTCACGAGTTCATGCAATAACAACTGTGTAGAGTACATAAAAGCCACACTCGTCCTCTCCTACTGTCACAACTGTGAACTGATGTCCCTGTCACTAATAACAGATGAGGTCGACAGAAAGATGCAACACTAGTTTTATTTTAAAATAAACCGGATGCACCTTACTGAAACACACCTCAGTTTGTCTGGCTCATGTAATTTCTTCAATTTCATGATGATCCAAATGCGGTGTCTCAAAAAAAAAGAAACCACGCAGAACGATTCCGCCACTCCGCATCTGGATCAGCACCGCACACAGTTTAATTCAGAGTATGGGAACTCTATAAGAGTCAATTCAATGATGGTGTCAAATACCTCCTTATGTCTCATATCCAGAGTTAAAGGAGATTTTTTGAAAATGACTTTTTATAGTGTAACCTGTCAGGTGGTAAATGAAAAGTATTATTTCTGAGTTATAATAACTATAATCCAGTGTTGATGAAATTTCTCCAAACAGAGAATAAAAAGTACTCTGATAAGCTCCGCCCTCTTCTTGCTCCTTTCAGGCCTTTCAGAATTTTCTCTCTTTTTTTTTCCGTGTCCTGTCCAGCTGTAAAGCGGTCAGAATTGATGTCTGAAACAAGCCTTACAGTTTTACTCTCACAGGTGTGTTTTAGATTTTGTATGTTTGACATTCAGCTATAAAGCCCCGCCCGATATCAATATTTATTAGAAATGCTTTGGGTTGTTTTAAATCCCAATGGACACGGAGATGGAAGAGAAAGAGGGATGAGAGTTCACAAAAATAAAGGATGTAAAAGAATCCACTTCTAGACCTGCAGAAAGAGACAAAAAGGGACACACAAAAATACAACAGAACCAAGATATCACTGCGCCAAGCAACATGAGGATGTACAACAGGAACAGTTTGTGCTGAAAAGCACTCATGGTGCATTTAGTGCCAACCACAGCCCACGGTAATGTGTCAAAACACTTGATCCATACTTGTGAGAGCACCTGTGAGCGTACACATGTTTGTGTATATGAGGGGCCACACACCTGCCCCCCAA
The DNA here is from genome assembly GCA_006937985.1 of Aphyosemion australe. Taxonomy (NCBI): domain Eukaryota; kingdom Metazoa; phylum Chordata; class Actinopteri; order Cyprinodontiformes; family Nothobranchiidae; genus Aphyosemion; species Aphyosemion australe. The sequence continues at coordinate 168,619 of SSNS01000324.1, read as the reverse complement.
GGAGATCCAAGCCCCAGACATCCAGAGGTTTCTCTGGAGCATGGGAACCCCAGGTACACCGGCGCAGGAGCAGCCCCTCCCCGCCCACGAGAGGCCTGGGGGGGGGCAACCAGCAGCCGTGCCAGAGGCCCAGAAAATCAGAACAGTGAGTCCTTAGGCCCCGCCCACAGCCACCCACTTAACTCTGCTCATTTTACTGTACATCACAGCTGGTGTGAATGCATTGATTGGGATTTTCAGTGTTTGTGGAAGCCGCATAAATTCCGATCTGCATCCGTTTCGTACAAATTAGGCTTAAGATCAGAAAAACTGAGATGGATGGATGGATGGATGGATGGAGGGATGGATGGATGGATGGATGGATGGACGGATGGATGGAGGGAGGGAGGGAGGGATGGATGGATGGATGATGGATGGAGGGAGGGATTGATGGATGGAGGATGGATGGATGGTTGGATGGATAGAGGGATGGATGGAGGGATGGATGGATGGATGGATGGATGGATGGATAGAGGGATGGATGGAGGGAGGGAGGGATGGATGGATGGATGGATGGATGGATGGATGGATGGATGGATAGAGGGAGGGATGGATGGATGGATAGATGGATGGATGGATAGAGGGATGGATGGATGGATGGATGGATGGATGGATGGATAGAGGGAGGGAGGGATGGATGGATGGATGGATGGATAGAGGGAGGGATGGATGGATGGATAGATGGATGGATGGATAG
>SSNS01000324.1:114679-153381 GCA_006937985.1 Aphyosemion australe | reverse complement strand
TAGTTGTTTCTAAAGAACATGAAATGTTTTGTTGTAAGGTCTTGACCTATCTAAGGAGTCCCAGCTGGGACACTCGGATCGCAGCAGGCCAGGCAGTGGAGGCTATAGTTAGGAATATTCCTGAGTGGCATCCAGCTCCCAGGCCTAAAGATGGTGAGCATCCTGGCTTGTTCAATATTAACGTTGAGCTTCCACAACTTTCTAGTATTTTTGTGGCACTTTTCAGACTCTAATCTGTATTTGGTAGATAGATGCATTGTACCAAATAAGTGAAATATACCTGAAAAGTCTCATTCACTTATTGTTTCAGTGAACCTGCATTCGTACTAGAGACCACACTCTAGTATGAATGAATCCTTTGTGAGTAATTTTCTGTAGAATGAAGCCATGGTTGGGGATGCTGTGAATTTGATGATCATAGGAAATCGAGCCCGATCGTGTGAGGTTCAAAGGTCAGGTTCAGCAGTCACTTTGAGTTGTAGTGTGACCTGCGTTCTCGTTCCAACTTAACAGATGCTCTACAGGTGTTTTCTGCTGGCCGTCACCTGCCATGCCTGCCTTGGCACGGGCATGTGCATCACTCAAAACAGAGTAAACGATTTGAAATGAGAGCTACGAGGCTACTTTTAAATGTATTCCTAATATTAACACATTTCTCATCAATGTACTTCCTGTATGAGTGATGTTTTCTGGCAGATAAAATAAGGAAATGCAGGTATCCGCGGAGTCTTGAAGTCTTAAAAGTCTTGAAATTGATTTAAGGAAAATTAAGACCCTTGAAAAGTCTTAAGTCTTAAATTGATGTAGTAAAGGCGTGAATTTAAAATACGTTCGTCTCATACTTGAAAACTTGTCGCTTTGTGGCAAAAATTGCCGTTTATGAAGCCAAATGTGACGTTTGCGTGAATCGAAGAGTTTTTGTTTTTAGGAGGAGTGGGTCTTTGCTCGTTCACAAACCATCTTTGTTAGTGGGTCACAAGTCGTTATTTGACCAATCACAGTCACAGAGAGCTTAGCAAAAAGACGCTGAGGTAGCGCGGCAGCACCCGAACCACCAAAACAAACTCCAGCGAGCACGGAGGACATGTGAGCACGATGGAGAGACTGTAAAGACTCGTAAACTAGACATGTTCAGAGAAACTCTGACAGTCTTTGTTGTTTCTGAGTCTTTTTTTTTTTCGTGTCACGGCGCAGAGTCTGATATGAAACTGAGCAGAAAATCCAAGTCACAGAAAACATGTTGGTCAAAAGCAGGTTTCCCAGTAAATAGACAGGTTCATGCTAAAACCCAAAGGAGATTCTGACACAGACAAGGTGCTGGGGTTGTGTTTCAGATACAGACAAGCTAAACCCTTTTATAACAAGAGAATTTAATGAAATCCTTGATTACTTATTCTCAGAGTTTTGAGGGAAAAAAGTAACTAAGGAACTCTCAGGTTAGATCTGAATTTTTTCAGAGATTAAAAATCAGTGATGTTTTTTTTTTTCTTCTCTTCCCTACATATCTACTAATAAATTTGAAATTAGGAAGAAATAAACTTGCAAAAAAGTATGAATTTTTTTAATGGGATGTTGATATTAGTGGAAAACTAATTCAAAATTAACATAAATGGATCCTCTTAAGCCCCCTTCAGACAGGCCATGAAAAACGGAAATGTTCGGGACTCTGTCCGTAAGACGTTTGTGTCTGAATACAAATATCCGGTAAACCTTTTCCTGAATTAGACCGGACGAAGCCCCTAGTAACAGGACCGGACTCGTCACGGACAGGGTGGCTGCTTCAGACTGGTGAGGTCGAGTTCCGGACAGGGAGGAGGAGGAGGAGGGGAGCGGGGGACGCTGGTGCACACCTAGATTACATATATCACGTGACTGGAAAGCAAAGTTTTTCAACACGTCTGACCAGAAAAGTTCGCCACTTGGTCGTGAATGTTTCCATACACGCCGGGTAGCTCGCTCCTGTAGCATGCGGCGAACCATGGCAGCTCGCCTCCTACGGTACCGTCTCCTGGAAGCGCTCTCCTGGAAGCGCGACGGAGCGCATCACAGCGCTTCCGTGATTCCTTTATTAACCATTGAGTTTCATTATCCAGGTGACCAGGTCTCTTATGCGTCTTCGTGTGCGCAGAATTGTGCTTAACATAAATCCGATCAGTGAGAGGAATTCTATCACATACTAGCTTTGTTTGGGGAGATGACGCATGTACGCCCGCTGCATTATGCAATATCTGGGTACCCCCCACCCCCTCCCCCGCAGACATCTGAAACTTTTCCCTGCTGTGTGAAGGCAGCCGAAAGGACAAGTTCCGGTGCAAACGTGGTGTGTCTGAAAGCACAGTTCTGGTTAAAGACCGGACTGAATTGTCCACACATATTCCAGAATGTCAATCTGAAAAGGGCTAAAGTGTTACAGGTACTATAACTATCATTCTGTTGTGGAAAGTCAGTGCAATTACCGTATTTTCCGCACCATAAGGCGCATTTAAAAACCTTTGATCTTCCCCTTAACCGGCAGTGCGCCTTTTAATACGATGCGCCTTTTATACGGACGTAAGTGAGGCCAGCCACACCTGCGTCCGCAGGCAAACAAAGAGCCGGCCCGTAGCACCGCCCACCCGAAGGGCTGGATGGATGAGGACATGATGGCGGCGTGGCTGCGGGAGGTGTACACCAAAAGACGGGACGGCTTCTTCCACACTTCTCCAGCCATGCTGATTTGCGACTCCATGCGGGCCCATCTCACCGACGCCGTTAAAGTCCAGGTGATGAGGATGAACACGGAGCTCGCCATCATACCGGGTGGATTAACCAAAGAACTCCAGCCGCTGGACATCGGGGTGAACCGGTAGTTCAAAGCAAAAGTCCGAGCAGCGTGGGAGCGCTGGATGACTGATGGCGAACAAACGTTCACCGGGCGCGTCGGAGCCGAGCATGCTGGGTTCAGTGCTGGGTCAGCTCTTCATGTCAGACACGGAGGACGAGGATTTTAAGGGATTTATGGATGACGAATGAAAAAAAATGTGAGTAAAAATAAAGTTTGATTTTTGATCTAACTCCTTTGTTTGGCTTATTGTACCAATTGCTGGGTGCACCCTATAATCAGGTGCGCCTTATGTGTGGACCAAACTTTTAACTAGGACGCTGATTGGCTGTGCGCCTTATAATCAGGTGAGCCTTATGGTGCGGAAAATACGGTATGTCTCTCGGCTGGCCTGGGAACGCCTTGGGATTCCCCCGGAGGAGCTGGCCCAAGTGGCTGGGGAGAGGGAGGTCTGGGCTTCCCTCCTTAAGCTGCTGTCCCCGCGACCCGACTCCGGATAAGCGGGAGAAAACGGATGGATGGATGGATAAATAGTATGTGGCTGTGTTTTGCAATAAGCATTACTGCACCCATGTTGAGGCTCGCTCTTCCCTGCACAACACGGCTCATACCGTGGCTCTAGGAGACTGCAAAAACCAACGTTTGCAACCAGAGAGTCATACAGTGTGATTAATATATGGCTATCTTGGCTGTGTTTTTGCTGTCAGTAGACAGTTTCTCTTTGTCTTTTAGTGTATCTTGAGTGTCAGATGGCTGTGTGTTTTTGTCCGAGTTGCTGCTGTGAACTGGGAGAGCAGGGTGTTTGGTTTTAAGGTAACATACTAGAACTAAAAGCAGGCAGGTTAAAATTAAAACTAAGTCATTGTCATTTCGTTTGAAAATTTCTATCTGAGGATAAATTAAGGTCACGCTAGTTGCTTTATAAGGTTATAGCTAATCTTTTTCACCTGATTCCAGTAATTTAAAATCACGTGATCAGGCCNTTTTTTATTGGGCCTGGCATGAAATCAATGAAACCTGTCTGATAATTTTCTGGTTGATTAAGCAGCTGAGGGCATTGTTAATCACTTTCAGCTGTATTGGTGTTCATGGACTTAACGACAGGTGCACTAAAGTGGCAACAATTACAAAACCCTCAAAACAGGACTGGTTTAACATGTGGAGGTCATTTCAAGTTTCTCCCTCTTGATCTTTTTTGGCTGGTTTTCCACTCGTGCTAGTTTTGGCTTGAGTAATTATCTCTACTGGCAGCATGAGGCGATTCCTTAACCCTACAGAAGTTGCACAGGTTGTCCAACTTCTCCAGGATGGCACATCCACACGTGCTGCAGCAAGAAGGTTTAATGTGTCTCCCAGCACAATCTCCAGAACATGGAGGAGATTTCAGGAGACTGGCGGTTATTCTCGGAGAGCTGGACAGGGCCGTAGAAGGTCCACAACCCATCAGCAGGACCGATACCTGCTCCTTTGTGCAAGGCGGAACAGGCTGAGCACTGCTCGTGCCCTACAGAATGACCTCCAGAGGGCCACTGGTGTGAATGTCTCTACCCAAACAATCAGGAACAGACTTCATGAAGATGGCCTGAGGGCCCGACGTCCTGTAGTGGGCCCTGTGCTCACTGCCCAGCACCGTAGAGCTCCACTGGCATTTGCTCAAGAACACCAGAATTGGCAAGTCCGCCACTGGCGCCCTGTACTTTTTACAGACGAGAGCAGGTTCACCCTGAGCACCTGTGATAGACGTGAAAGAGTCTGGAGAAGACAAGGAGAACGTTATGCTGCCTGCAACGTCGTTCAACATGACAGGTTTGGTGGTGGGTCAGTGATGGTCTGGGGAGGCATATCCATGGAGGGACGCACAGACCTCTACTGCCTAGGAAATGGTGCTCTGACTGCCATAAGGTATCCAGATGAAATCCTTGAACCCTTTGTCAGACCCCACGCTGATGCAGTAGGTCCTGGTTTTCTCCTAATGCACGACAATGCCCGGCCTCATGTGGCAAGAGTATGCAGGCAGTACCTGGAGGATGAAGGAATTGAAACAATTGAATGGCCTTCACGATCCCCTGACTTAAACCCAATAGAACATCTGTGGGACATTATGTTTGGGTCCATTAGGCGGCGCCAGGTTGCTCCTCAGACTGTACAAGAGCTCAGGGATGCCCTCACACAGATCTGGGAGGAAATGCCACAAGACACCATCCGTTGTCTCATTAGGAGCATGCCCCGACGTTGTCAAGCATGCACACAAGCTCGTGGGGGCCACACAAGATACTGAAAAGCATTTTGAGCTGCAGAAATGAAGTTTTTGAAATAATGAACTAGCCTGCCACATCTTCATTTCACTCTGATTTTAGGGTGTCTACACAATTGAGCCTAGCCTGGCAAGCCATCCTATATATGTGTATATATAGTCTGGCCACGAACCATTGACGGCTCTCAGTCGTGAGGCGGGATCTACGGTTGTCTTTCAAAATGTCAGCACGCTATTGGATAGCGCTAGGACCAATCAGAGTGACGAACAACGTGACGTAATCACGGCGACGGAAAAGCGGGAGGCTTTAATGGCGTCTAACATCAATGATTTCTGTCGTTCTTGTATGAAAAACACGTGAATACCAGGTGTACTGGGACATTGCACTACTTTGTTTGATAAAAATAAGAAGCCGCTAAGTATATCAGACAGACTTACGCACGTTGGAGTCTAAATAATCCAATGTTGATGACAAAGCTGTTTCAAACGAACGTGTTTCCTGAGTTGCCGCCATGTTGCTTGGGTTCACGGCCGCAGCGCTAACATCATCGGCTACTCCCGCTCTGTGATTGGCCCAAAATATAGAGCGCTGTGATTGGCCCAACCAAAACCATAGCGAGCTGTGATTGGACAGCCACAGGCTGCGAGGGTTCCTATGAAGCATGCCTAGACCAAACTCTGCAAAGCAAGAATTTGGTCTAGTTCACTAGGCTAAATTGAGCCCTCTGTAGGCTGAAAACTTTTATTTCCATTAAAAGACTTGGCATCCTTTTGTTCCTAAGACATTGCCCTGTCCTTATTTGTATAGATATCCAACTTCATATTGAGATCTGATGCATCTAATGTGTTTCTTTAAAGTGTTCCTTTAATTTTTGTGAGCAGTATATATTTACAAGTGATGTTGGAGCTAAAAGGCAGAATAGAAGTTTTTTTTTTACTTTATTTCATTGCATTAGGATTTCACATGGTCCCATATTGAGTAATCTTTGTCTCACATTTGGCGAGTTGGGATCTGGTCACCCTACTTAAGAATGATTTCAGTATTTTGGAATATTTTCAGATGTGTTTTGTGAATTAGTCTCATAATAATTGTTAATATGATCCCTAGTAATTTTCTGATCAATTCTGTCATTATATTTTTAATTTTTTTGAGCAGAGTGACCGTGGTAGAAAATTGTTTGCATTTTGCAAAAAATCCCATTGATGATTTTTTAAATGATTCTAACAGGTTATTGTTGCAAAAAAAGTACGTAAATGTCAGGTCACTACAAAACCCAGTAGATGCATAGATGTAAACCTGGAGCATACGAGGACCTTGTTCCGGGTGGGCGGGGGTTAGTTGTCACTTTTTTCACACCCTCTAAGTTTGCAGGTAATAAAATTAGATTCATGTAAACTATTAAAATAAAATATTTTTTTGTTCTCCTATACCAGTTGTTTGCTTGCGTTTCCGTACCACCTGACTTGACGTACCATTGCTACAGCCTTGCTGTCCCAAACGTGACGTGTCCTACCACTTGATGAAGCTGAAAATGAAGCAATGCAGTATTTAAAAAGAATATATAGTGTTGATTAGTTCATTGCGATAAAGTCTTGATTTTTATTTTCTAAGGTCTTAAAAAGTCTTGAAAAGGTCTTAAATTTAAGTTTGAGATTCCTGCATATACCCTGAAATGACATAAATACAGAAGGAAAGAAACACTAAATGCTAATTAAAAAACCTAAAGCACAGCTTGGATGTGTTTTTTTATTTTTATTTGAATGTATTGCTAAAGTATTGGATCAGGACTTGATATCAACAAACTCAAAATCAAATGACTTGGATCAGGAGCAAACAAATGTGATCAGAACATCCCTAGCTCTGGTGTTCCTGTTTCAGGAAGTAGACGTTTATCAAAGGAGAGGGGGGGGGGGGCAGCAGGATTACAAGTCTTACTCATTAATATTCATGATATGCAAACATCTGGCCTCTGATTGGCTAACAGCAACACGACTCTACCATCGACTCTGTCGATGTTTTATCTCCACAAATAACACAAGCCTGGAGGAGTTCTGCAGTGTGGTGGAGTTGCTAATGCTAACGGTTAGCTTCTACTAGCCGAGATGCGCTCTGTTCTCTCCTGACAAACGCAGTGGAGGGTGGAGAGTGTTTTCATGTTCAGCGTGCGTGTGTAGCTCGTTTCAGAAAGGACAACTACTAAATGGAACGAAATTGTCTCATGCTCGTTCTAAGTTTAATACAACACACATCTTTTATTTTGATAGATAGATAAAAACTTGCCTTATGGCCAGCTGCTGTCATTCATACGGCACACACCACAGTAAGCAGCTAAAGCACAATAAAAACAGTTCTAAATTACAAAACCCCAATCAAAACAGTTCACAGCTCAATCGCTCATGCTTGGCCAGGGAGTTGTGTGATCTAGTCGCACGCGGTGCAAATGACCTCCTCAGTCTGTCTGTGGAGCAGCAGCCTGCTACTGAACATGCTCCTCCTCTACTTGAAGACCTCATGTAGGGGGTGTGAGGCGTTGTTCATGACGGCCCTGAATCTGGACAGTCCTCTGCTCAGCCACCTCCTCCACCGAAGCCAACTTCAGCCCCACCACAGATTGCTTTTTACCCAAGGCATACATTAGAGATGTACTCAGACTTCTGATCACATCTGTATGATTTGTTGATTCCTTAATAATGTAAACAGACAGCACAAACATTTATAAATGTACAATAATGTACAATTTAACAATAGTTGAGTTGTATATCTATTCTTATCTGGTTTATTGTAGTAGTTATTGCTCTTGTTTTACTCAACTGTTTTTATTGTTACTCTCGTCCTTTTGCTTGTGGTTTTATCATATACTTCGTTTTTTAACACCATAATTTTTAATATGTTTTATTTGAGCATGTTTTATTTCATGGCATTGTTCTGTTCAGCGCTTTGGGTTGCGTGAGCAACAGTAAAGGTGCTGTACAAATAAAGTTGACCTTGACAATAACAGCAGGACCATTTTCTATAAGATTAGGTATTATAAAGTGCCTTTATTAAAAGGCATTATAACTTCCTGTTTGAAACCTTAAATGCCTGTGAAGGAGTCTGAACCGTTAGAGCTTGGGTTAGTCTGACCCTGTGTTTAGATGAACTTCATCCTGAGCAGGAACCAAACTCGCTGTCTTTATGTTTTTCTAGAATCTCCTGCAGATGTGTCTCTGGAGGACTCCTCCTGTGACCGCTTAAGTTTTCACCATTTTGACATTTCTCGTCTCCTGAAACACGGAGCATCTCTGCTTGGATCAGCTGGAGCTGAGTTTGAGCTGCATGATGACAAAACTGGTTTGTTTTTGCTTTTGAACATAATCTTCAGTTTCAACCTGTTCATTTAGTCTTTATTTAAAGTCTGCTTTTTAGCAGTCAATAGAAACATTTGATGCTTCCTTGTGAACTGATATTTTCTAGTTTAATAAACCCTTTCAGCTATTTTATTGATGATCCTGTATTTGTTTGGGGTCTCAGTATTTTCTCTTTGCTCTAGCATTCCACACCATTGTTCACAAACAGTCCTCCCACCACCACAATGTACTTTTCCACTATTTCCTGAACTGTGTTGAGTTTCCTCCTGACTTCCTTATGTTGTGTTTTCAGCTGAGATGGACCCCAAGGAGCGTCTTGCACGCCAGAGGAAGCTTCTTCAGAAGAAGCTGGGCCTGGACATGGGCGCTGCTATTGGAATGGACACAGAGGAGCTGTTTAATGATGAAGACCTGGACTATTCCTGTCAAACAAGTGGGCTCAGACCTCAAGAAACCAAGGTTACAGCTGGCTGTAGCTCCCGTAACCACGTGGTGAGCTTGGCTTTAGTCATTTTACCTCTTTTCTTTGCTACTGAAATATGGAAGAGAATTTTGCATCCTTCTGTGCTGCCATGTGGGTCTCTGCTGCCCTTAAACTATTTTTGGTTTCAAGAATTATCTGATTCTACAAACACTCTTTGTGACACCACAATAAGGAACTTTAGCATAGGACCCCCCCATAGCCTAATACCTAATAGCAGCCAATCAGGGGATGGGTGGGCATGGCCAGTAGCAGCTTGTTTCCTTTACCCAAAGGGGGGTTCAAATGAAGGCAACTGGACTTCTTTGGTTTCTTGAACATGTTTCGCTTCTCATCTGAGGAGTTTTGTCAGTTCTGACTGGAATATGAGAGGGTCAAGCTTATGAAGTCTATCTGTCTGTTGTTGCTTAAAGAGCAGAAACTTTATTTTTATTTTTATTTAACCTTTATTTAACCAGATGAGTCGATTGAGAACTCATTCTCATTTACAACGACGATCTGGCCAAGAGGCAGCAGCAACAGACACATGGTTAGCTTTACACACACAGATGAGATAAAAAACAGATAAGATAAAAAAAAATGCAGATAAAGATAAGATAAAACAGTTAGACATAAAGACAAAGGACTGTTGTCATATATAATATGTAGAAGCCATCAAAAAAGACTTAAAACAATCTTTAAGTACTCAGCAGCAGGCACATTGATCAGAAACTATTGAATGCAATGAATTATTGAAGGTAGATAATGGAACATAGGTAGTGAGCTTTAGTAATTTTTGCAGTTCATTCCAGTCATTGGGAGCAGCAAACTGGAATGAGGAGCGGCCAAAGGAGGTGCAAGCTTTGGGAATAACCATAGAGATTAGGTTACTGGAACGTAAAATGCGCTGTTTGTTGGAAGTGATGAGTAATGAGCGAAGATATGACGGTGTTCTACCGGTGATTGTTTTGTATATAAATTGATACCAATAAAATTAGGGCAGCTTGGGAGCGAGAATTAGGTATTGACCTGACTGAATCGTGGTGGGACAAGGTAATTCATAGTATACGTAAGACTACACCATGTGCTAGGTTACAGCTTATACAATTTAAAATCATAAACAGAGTCCATTTCTCAAAATCTCGCTTATCTAAGATCTTTCCCTCGATTCTAGATCAGTGTGACAGGTGCCAAGCTTCACCTTGTAACCTCAGTCATATGTTCTTTTTCTGTTCAAGATTGCGTAACTTCTGGGATACAGTTTTTTCTATTCTTTCGACAGTTTTTGGAGTTCAGATCCATAGAGATCCTTTAATTGCAATTTTTGGAGTACCGTCGAGTCATATCAATTTATCTCCCCAACAAAATGAGGTTTTAGCTTTCTGTTCCCTTCTTGCAAGACGCTGTATTTTATTACTTTGGAAATCTCCATCACCCCCATCAATATCAACATGGCTTAATTCTGTCAGGACATTTCTGAGGGTTGAAAAGGTTTCACTGTCAATTAAGGGTAGTTCAAAAAAATTTATCTCCAAGTGGACACCGTTTATAAATTACCTTAAATTTCAATCAACTCCATAGGAGGAGTAATGTTGACTAGCCCTGAGGGCTGAGGCTTAAGTGGATGGAGCAGTCAACTCTTATTTACTTGAGTTGTAGATTTCAGGATGCCCCCCCTCCCCCCCTTTTTTTTCTATTTTACTTTATTTTATTTTATATTATTATTATTATTTTGTTTATTCTCCCCTTTTTCTTCAGTTTACTTTGGGGAAAAAATAAATAAAAAAGATTATAATAATGTTGTAAAGGTTGACTTGACCCGTTTAGATAGTTTCATTATTTCAGAGATTTGTATTTTGTATGTTGTCAATTTTTCATGTCCTTTTGAGAAATAAATGAATAAAAAAATAAATTGATACCAATGTAACAACCTGCGGGAATGCAGGCATGCAGACATGGCCGCGCTCGGGAACTTATTTGGTGGTTTAACCCCCCAATCCAACCCCTTAGTGCTGAGTGTCAAGCGAGGAGGAATTGGTATGACCCGACCGGGAATCGAACCCTGATCTCCCAGTCCCAGGGCGGACACTCTACCACTAGGCCACCGGAGCTGGTTAATGGAGTGATGGCCAGTTAACGAGTGAGTACAGATCACAGTGATGAGTAGTGAAAGGGGCACCAGTGACCAAACGGATTGCTGAGTGATAAATGACATCGAGTTTATGAAGAAGGTTTTTGGAAGCAGTTCTATAAATGATGTCACTGTAATCTAAGATGGGATGGATTGTCATTTTGACCAAGGTTTGCTTTGCAGAATAAGTAAAGGATGACCTGTTGCGGTATAGAAACCCAATCCTTGACTTGACTTTAGAGAGTAATGAATTAATGTGAATGTCAAATGAAAGTGTGCTGTCAAGCCAGATACCCAGATACTTATAGGAACTGACAAGTTGTAGTTCTGTACCATCCAGGGAAACAATACTAGAGTGGCAAGTTGATTGCGGTAAGTTACGGTTGAAGATCATGAACTTTGTTTTACTTGTGTTTAAATGAAGGTGAAGGTTGGAGAAGGTATGTTGAAGACAATTAAAGCTGTGCTGCAAGGAGGACAAAGCTGCATTCAAAGAAGAACTGCATGCATATAAAATGGTGTCGTCCGCATATAAATGTATATGAGAACTGTCAACAGCATGAACGATGTTATTGATATAGATTTTGAATAAGGTTGGGCCCAGTATTGACCCTTGAGGAATGCCCATAGTTAAAGGTAGAGGAGCAGATTGGTAACCCTCTGTTCTCACTGTTTGCATACGATCAAAGATATAACTTCTAAACCATGCCACGGACGCCTGAGAAAGTCCTATATATTTGAGCCTGCTAAGTAAAATGTTATGGTCTACAGGGTCAAAGGCTTTAGCCAAGTCAACAAACACAGCTACACAATATTCCTTATTGTCAATGGCACATATGATGTCATTTAGCACTTTAAGTGTTGCAGAGACACATCCATGGCCAGTTCTGAAGCCGGACTGCATGGGGGTAATAATACTGCTGGATTCCAGATAGTGAGTTAGCTGTTTGTTGACTAACTTTTCAATGACTTTAGAGAGGCAAGGCAAGATAGAGATAGGCCTATAACAGCTTAGGTCTGAATGATCTCCCCCTTTAAAACGTGGAGTAACAGATGCAAATTTCCAGTCCTGTGGAAATGCACCAGTTTGTATGGACAGATTAAATAGATGGGTAATAGGTGCAGCAATAACGTGCTGCAATTTTCAGAAAGAAAGGGTCAAGACTATCCAGTCCAGCTGATTTATGAGGATCTAACCTGAGTAACTCATCAAGTACCTCGTCTACCTGAAACAACTGAATGAAGAAACAGGAATTGGTTGCGGGGAGGGAATCATTGCATATAGCTGAGTGGAGGTCAGAGACCCCAGAGGTGGGTGAAGCTGTAGCAAGGGCATGACTGGACTTGATAAAGTGATTATTGAAGGAATTTACCATTTTAGTTTTATCTGAGACAACAATGCCCTCAGATTTGATTGCATTTGGCAGGTGTGAGGACTTATTGGTGTTTTCCATAGTCTTGACAGTCTGCCAGAACTTTTTGGGGTCAGAACTACTCATCAGAAACTGGTTCTTATAATATTCAGATTTTACTTTTCTGATTGACTGGGTACATTTGTTCCTTATCGATCTGAAGGATTGCCAGTCCCTGATATTCTTGGATGTCTTTGCTCTTTGCCAGGATTGATGTTTTAGACAAATCAGTTCTGAAAGTTCAGTGTTGATCCAGGGACTGAAACGATTTTTAACTCTGACTTTTTTTAAAGGAGCATGTCTATCTAAAATCGAGATGAGAGTTTTTGAAATGTGACCAAGCATCCTCGACAGTAGGTATGAGGTAGGGGTGGGTGCATTTCATCGATGTGGCGATGCATCGCAAAGCTTCACGTGAGGATTCAGAATCGATTAATGAACGCCGATGCTTAAAAAAATAAATAACGTGAAGCTTTGTTGCAAAGCCGGTACTAAAAGAGCCTTAACAAATGTAAGTTATTTGTTTTTGTGTAAGGAAGATGCTTTTTACTGGCGCACAATGTGTTAATCTAGGTGCTGTGGAGGAAAATAGAGGAACCAGCAGAAACGGTCCAAAGTTTGGGATCAAACACGCAGCTACGGGCAGATTGGCTAATGCTAAGCTAGCGGATAGCAGACTCACGCCGTGGGTTCCAAAAGAACATGATGCTCTTGGAACTAAGAATGACTAAACTCTACAAGCGGAAGAAAAGTCCCACCATCCTGTTTATTCGTAGCTGTCTGCAGCGCTATGGAGCAGAACCGCAGCAGCTACCGGGACTCATGTTGTTGCTACAAGATTGCGCAACACACCGCTCCAGGGCTATGGCAAGCCGTTGTAGTATTTAATTCACAAACACTTCTATCTGTGAACGTAATTTAAACTGGATTATTGCCAACCCATACATTATAGACATGCCACCATTAAATTGTTACCAGTAGAAATGAAATGTTATTCAATATCTCAAAAGCTGTGAGACAGTTGAGGTGATAGCATGTTGTTTTGCATGTTATTGAACTGTTTTCTAATAATGTTCTGTTGTTAAATAAAGTAAAGGAAGGAGAGAAAAAATGATTCCCTCTCTAGCAGGTTTTAAATGTTTAAAGCTTTCCCTGATCGAAGTTAAGTTGGTCAAAGTGCAAATATTTACACAAGTCATAAAATAAGATTTTGTCTTTGAAAAATAGTTAAATGTAAAAAAAAAAATGTATTTACTTACTGAGAGTAGTTTTAGAGGAACTGAGTTAATTGATAGGTTATTTATTTACAAATGTAGACAAAGAAGAAGACAATCAATCTCGTATGAAAAAAAGCATTAAAAATATCAATAATCGAAGAATCGTGGCACCAGTAATCGAATCGAACCAACAACCATTATAATTGAAGAATCGAAGCATCGAAGCTCCCATAATCGAATCGAATCGTGAAGTACCCTTTTTGGAACACCCCTAGTATGAGGCTAATTCTATGCCATTGTTCTTTCGCCAAGTCACGTAAAAAGGCCTGCTCATTAAAGTTTTTTAGCATTCGCTTTTTGATAATTAGGGGAGGTTGTTTAATGTTAGTACCATTGCGGACACAAGCAGTAGGGCTGCAGCTATCGATTATTTTAGTAATCGATTAATTTGCCACAGTAATCGATCGATTAATCGATTAATCGGATAAGATTATATTTCCTTATCTTTGATAATACTGTAAAACATGTAAACAGAGCAATACTAGCTGTGAAAAACAAGTCAGCCAGTATATTTCTATAACAACGTTTATTTTTATTCAGCTCCTTTTCATTTGCTGTCTTTAACTCAGTAGCATGTTCAGCTGAGAAGGATGGATTTGCCCGGGCCAGTCTGTCAATTGAAGCTGATGAAAGATAGAGAAAAGAAATGTAGTTTACCAGCTAACAATGGTGATTATTTTAATATAATTAAACTCCAAAACAAGTAATATCCATTTAAATGTTTTTCCTTTCTGCACTAAAGATAACATTGCAATGTTACAAATAACTATAACTGAAAATTAAAAACATGCATGCAAAAAGAAAGCTGAAAAGCAAACATTTTAGTCTCATCCTGACTTGGGACTTTTAGGAGTGGTGGCTAAATATTTCTCAGTCTGTTCGCATATCTGGTGATACTCAGTTTATCTTTATTTAAACTTTAAAGCACAAACCTTGTCTTAGATCTGCAGCTGATTCCTAAAGCACCTAGATGCTTTGTGTTGAGGTCCTGGGATGTGGAGATCGTGCTGTTGTGAACCACTAGCTTAGCCACTTAACTATGTTAGCTTAGCGCTACGTTAGCTTAGTGCTACGTTAGCTTAGCGCTAAGCTAGCGATCTTTTCTATTGGCTTGAGATTGAAATATTCCCACACTTTGGAAACGTTTTGGGGATTTTTCTGGGTGTCATCATCCCTTTTGCATTCGCCCTGTTGCTTGCTCTGCTACCTATGATCTGTTGGAGCTGCAGTATGCAGAACAAGCGTGCTTGTAGCGTTAAACAACCGGAAGGTCACACCGGAAAAAGACTGTATAACCCGGAAGTGAAAGTAAACAAAGCGTCGATTTGCAAAATAAAAGTCGAACATTTTTTTTTAATCGATTTAATCGAATTATTCGATTATTCGTTTCAGCCCTACACCACACCCTATGTAGTACTGATTCTGACACATATGCAAATTTTTTGAAAGCAACTAGTCTGAACAGTCATGTCGCATTAAATCCACCTCCTACATCACTGATCAGCGGAGGTGAGCGTCTTGTCAGGACGTTCCTGATGACAAGCGCTGACACAGGGATTCAGGGGTCTGTCTGGACATCCTGTCAAGTTTTGGAATTAAAAATACAAGAAAGCATGAGAAAGGGAGGTGCTCCTGTCGGTCTCCGTGACAGCGGGGCGGGGGGTCTCCGTCGGGGCGGGGGTTCTCCGTGACAGCGAGGCGGAGGGATCTCCGTGAATGAAATTTATTTACCACATCAGCTGGTCCACCGCTCGCCGTCACTCTGCGTTCTGCGGCGTTGCTTTAGAAGCGACTGCACGTGCCCAGTAAATGTGCAAATCATGCGCATCAAGGATCCGGGTTTAGACGGGTCCTCGGTACTACCAGTACCTACGAAATCTTGGTACCATGACGTTTACATTTTTGTAGTACCGGGTTGGTACCAAAGTACCGTTTCTTTTGACAACACTAGATCCAGAGGAGGCGTGGTCAGATGAGACCAAAATAGAAGTTTTTGGGTCTAAACTCCACCTGCCATGTTTGGAGGAAAAAGGAGGAGGAGCTCCAGCCCAAAAACACCATCCCTACTGTAAAGCATGGGGGTGGAAACGTCATGCTTTGGGGGCGCTTTTCTGCCAAGGGGACAGGACGACTGCGCTGTGTTAAGGAGAGGATGAATGGGGCCGTGTATGGTGAGATTTTGAGCAACAACCTCCTTCCCTCAGTCAGAGCATTTAAGATGGGTCATGGCTGGGTCTTCCAACATGAAAATGACCTGAAGCACACAGCCAGGATAACCAAGGAGTGGCTCTGTAAGAAGCCCATCAAGGTTCTGGATTGGCCTAACCAGTCTCCAGACCTAAATCCAATAGAACATCTTTGGAGGGAGCTGAAACTCCTTGTTGCTCGGTGACCGCCCCAAAACCTGACAGATCTAGAGGTATGTGTGGAGGAGTGGGCCAAAATACCTGCTGCAGTGTGTGCAAACCTGGTCAAGAACTACAGGAAACCTTTGACCTCTGGAATTAGCAAACAAAGGCTTCTGTACCAAATATTACCTCTGATTCTCTTAGGAGTTCAAGTACTGATGTGCAGAAGTGCAATACATATTCATTAAAGCCATACTACGGTATGCAACTTTTTCAGATGTTTAAATCATGTTCTTGAGCCAGTTTGTGCTAAAATGACCCTTTACAGGGTTAATGATGTCACTCAGACCCCCACCACCCTCTGGGGCCAGAATACCACACTTGCAACTTCAGAGTGGCGGTCCGGTCCCTGTTGGACTTAGTAAAGTGGAGCTGACATGCCTGGTGCTGCAGTCTGCTTCCAGTCTGCTTCCAGCATGTTTTAGATCATGAACACAGCTGATTTGTTTGATTTAGTGATGAACCGCTCCTGTAGACACTAATGAAGGCTGAGGAGACATTTTAGCTGTTAGATTAAGGTGTTAAAAAGACCAACGCACAGCCAGGAGAGAAGTTTTCCTTTTGGTTTCACTAACGGACACTAGGGGGTGCTAAAAGCAAGCCAAAACTGCCAAGTGTGCCTTTAAAAATCATACAATGACATTTCCTGAATTTTTTGAAAATGCTGTCTCTCACAGTGGGAATGCACCTACAATGTGAATATTGGACCGCTACATGATTTCTAAGTGGGAGAACTTGCAATGCGCTTGTGTAGTTGTTGTTTTTTCATAGGGGAAAATAAACAAACTAAACAACAACAACACAAGCGCATCACACAACACAAGAGAGCCACCTCTTCAGGTCAAGACTCTGCAGTCTGCTTACACTTGAAGGACAAGGGACAGGTAGGAAGGAGGGGTATTCATAGGTAGTTTCTGCTGGTTCTGCTTCGACCTTCTGGGCCGGACCTGTGTCAACCACCTGGAGCCTGGGATTTGCTTGCCGCTAAATTGGAGATTGTTTGGCTCGAGAGGACGTAAAGCCGAAGTGGATTTCACCACACAAAGGACCTTCGCTGGATCATATTCCTAATCCTAAATTCCTAAACCTGTAATATACCTTGAAACACAAAATGTCACCACTCATCACCCTGTGTTTGCTAACATTGTGTAATTGTGTTAAAGTTCCTTATGAGCCCCAAGACTGTAGCACAGCCCCTCCACCCTTTGTTATACCTTGTGGAGGAACATGTGCAGTTAACTACATGCTTGGAAACAAAGTGTCACCATTCCCCTTTCCTCCTTCCTCTCAACTATCGGGCTTAGTCCAAGTAATGTGTGTTATGGCTTTACAAGATAACTTTATCATACCTCTAAATGACTTTCCTGACGCTGTATCTGACACACAGAGTGAGACACATTCCGCTTCTAAGTCTTTTGAAAAGAGGGTTATGATTCTGCTATTGTTACTTATCTCTGGGAACATTCAACCAAACCCAGGGCCAGCCTCTAGTTCTCCAGTAAACAAACCCTATTGTCAGTTATTAAACCCTATTGACACGTTTTTACCTTTACCTTGTATTTCCAGTAAAAAATAGCGTCGGCAACAGACCACTTCTGTTTACCGCCCGCCATGTTTTTGATTTCTCCTGAGCATGCGCAGAGGCGAAAAGAGGTCACGCTGAAGTTGCACACATGCGCAATGGGCATTATTTTACCCCAACGATCCGAATGTTTGTGTATATGGACGCCAATTGGATTGACGATCGGACAAAACCACCTCTCAATCGGAATGAAATTGCATTCGGATCAGGCCGAATCGGATCAGAATATTCCGATTGACATGTTTACATGACGAATTTTTGATCCGATAGGGCGTTCAATCCGATTACTTGTGCCCATGTAAACGTAGCTAATGACCAGCTCCTCCCATGTAGTTCTGGGCTGATTCCTCGCCTTTCTTATCAGCGATACCCCACCAGGTGAGATCTTGCATGGAGTCCCCGTCCAAGTCGTCTTTTTTAACAATTGCTCCAACAGTTGATCCAACATCACCAAGATGCTTGGCAGTTGCCCCGTAGTCCTTTCAGCCGTGTGGAGGTCCGTAGTTTTGTCTCTGGTGTCTTTTGACAACTCTTTGGTCATGCCCGTGGTAGTAGGCGGAGTCTGACTGTGGGGTGGATAGGTGCTTTTAACAATTGCAGCGTAAAAAGGGGTCGCGTTAATTTCAGGGGACATGCACAAACGACGCTTCAACTCAAAACAAGTTACGCGAGGCAGCCATTTAAACACGCGTACGCGTCTTTAAACTGCAAATGTATTTCAGGCCTTACAGGTCTTTGAGAGCCAGAATTCTTGCTGATTGCCAAGCCTTCAAATACTTATGTGCAGCAGTGCAATAAAAAAAATCTTTAAAAATCATACAACATGATATCCTGATGTTTTTAATGCTGTCTCTCACAGTGAGAATGCACCTAAAGTGTGAATTTCAGACCCCTCCATGATTTATAAGTGGGAGAACTTACAAAATCCCAGAGTGTTCAGATACTTTTGTTCCTCATGGTAGATGATTAAAAAGCTTGTGCTTGGTCTTAGTGCCTGGTCTGTATCCATTTATTACAGCTTAACTATGTTTATGGACGGATAAACTGATGGCACACAGATAAAAGGACGCTTGGGGCAGCTCTCTCTCAACTTTGTCAGAACCTGCGAGCAGCATAATTAGCCATGCAGCTACTATGTTAACGAGCCAAACTACGTACACCTGACTGAACTGGTCAGCCCCTTATTTTCAACAGGCATTCACTGTGTCCTCTCAGTTTTTTCCTTCCTTTCCAGGGTGCTCTTTTTTTTCTACTTTCACCAGCCATGTCCTACCTGTTACCTGCAGTAATAGGCTAAAGCTACATAGACATTAGCCGTTAGCGTGTCTGCTACTGTGTGTTTCTATTCCAGCCACTGATTGGTTCAGCGCGGAGCAACGCTTAATATGATTGGCTGTTCATCTATTCTTTATATCAAAGTTCTATTGACACGTTCTCATATGTCTATTAAGGAAAAGTTATTTTGAAACATATTTTTGTATCGTTCTATCGCCCAGCCGTTGTTCAGATATGACCAAAAGTTGTCATACCCAGCACTCCCACTTCCTGTCCACTCCTATCACGCTTGCATATGCTCACAGGCTGCAGCGGGTTTTAGGATAATACCAGATTCCTCAGATAATGTTCAGAAATGTTTTTTATTGGATCTGTGATTTTGTCTGTGTTTTCCACTTGGACATCAACTGACCCTTAATGACATCACTTAATGTATCTACAATGGACTGACTCCAATATTAAAAGTGTCTGATGTTTTGATGTGAGACGGATTGCGTCTGAAACTCATCTCTGTTTAGTTAGTGGGTCAGAAAGTTGTGCAACATCATTTTGGTAACGATTGGTGACGACATTTTGAAACTGTTGCAACTCTGTCATCTGGTCCACGTGACCCGGTTAAAGGTATCGACTCACTGTGGTTCCAAAAAAATGAGCATGGACGTTCTGATCAGGTTTTTGACTGCTCATCTATCTCATAAATGCTTTTATGTAGTTTTGAAGAGTACTACTGGCTGCATGATCGGAGAAAAGGAACCATATCACCGTAAATTGGTTATTTACATTTTCAAGAGAAAATATAAAAAAAACTAGCAGCACAATCAGTTTTTCTGAGCTTCCTACTCCCAACATGTTTTAGATGAGTATCTTATGTTGTCTAGACCATTCATGCTGCCGAACTAATCGACTCGGAGTTCCGGCCGGGGATGAGCAGTCGTCAGAAGAACAAAGCCAAGAGGATGGCTAAACTAGTGGCAAAACAAAAATCCAGAGACTTGGATCCTAATGAAAAAAGGTACAGTGATTAACACACTGATGATTATGTTGCATCACTAAGAGCCACATTTATTAAAATAATTTAACCCGTTTTGTTTTATGTGTGAAGCTTTGCTGCTTGAGTTCTGATTACGCAGCTTTGTTCTCTTTTAGCAATGACAGCTTTGAAGGTGAACCCGAGGAGAAGCGGAGAAAAACAACCAACGTTGTCATCGACCAGCCTGCAGCAGAACATAAAGTCTTAATTGACAACGTTCCAAATAACTCCAGTCTTTTAGAGGAGGTACGAAATATAAAGAAACAGCTTTTACTAGTGACAAGATCCTAGTCTGAAAGAGAATTCTGATTCCTTCATCTCCAGACGCAGGAGTGGCCTCTGGAGAGCTTTTGCGAAGAGCTCTGCAATGATCTCTTCAATCCATCATGGGAGGTAAAAAGTGAAGGATCGGATTTTCACATGTTGGTGGGAAAAACCCTGGGCGCTAGTGTATAATGGTGTTTATGTGGTTTACAGGTTCGTCATGGTGCAGGCACGGGGCTTAGAGAGATCCTGAAGTCCCATGGAGCTAGTGGTGGGAAGGTGGTAGGAAGCACATTGGAGCAGGTATCTCTGATTCCTACTGTCATGTTTTTAGATGTGTGTGGTCCGGAGTTTCACGCTGTTCTGCTGGTTTGGTTTAGATGTTGAGACAGCATCAGGAGTGGATAGAAGACTTGGTCATTCGTCTGCTTTGTGTCTTTGCTTTGGATCGCTTTGGAGACTTTGTGTCTGATGAAGTATTTTATCCTATTACAATATTTGTACATTTTTTATCATTTTTATTTACATAACAGGCGTAGGAATACGGTTAGGTTTAGGTGGTAGTTCTGTTTGTGCTTTGGTAGGTGGTGGCTCCTGTCAGGGAGACGTGTGCCCAGTCTCTTGGTGTTGCCCTTCGCCACATGAATGAAAGTGGAGTGTCCAAAACGGTGGAGGTCCTGCTACAGCTGCTGAAGGAGGACCAGTGGGAGGTTCGTCATGGAGGCCTGCTGGGAATCAAATATGCCTTGGCTGTTCGTCAGGTAACACCGTTTAACACTTACAGTACTAAGTAGTTAACTAGTGAACTCTATGAAGACCTCTGCATGCCCCCTCAACATCTGACCCTCTTCTTTGTGTAAAAATGCTTTTCAGTCCATCGGTCCCAGTGTGCGCTCTGTAATTAATGCTTCCCTGGTTTCTGGTCAGGTCCCTGCTTATTTTAAGAACGCTGTAATCCACCTGCTTCTTAAAGAAGAAGAAGAAGAAATGATTATTTATATAGATCTCTCAAGATGGAAATCACAAGGCACTTCACAAACAAAAAAAAAGATTAAGAAATATATATAAAAATAGTTGAAAAATTGTATTTATTTATTTTTATTTAACCTTTATTTAACCAGATGAGTCGATTGAGAACTTATTCTCATTTACGACGACGATCTGGCCAAGAGGCAGCAGCAACAGACACATAGTTAGCTTTACACAAACAGATAAGATAAAAACAGATAAGACAAAAAAATGCAGATAAAGATAAGATAAAACAGCTAGACATAAAAACAAAGGACTGTTCTCATATATAATATGTACAAGCCATCAAAACAAACTTAAAACAATCTTTAAGTACTCAGCAGCAGGCACATTGATCAGAAACTATTGAATGCATTGAATTATTGAAGGTAGATAATGGAACGTAGGTAGTGAGCTTTAGTAATTTTTGCAGTTCATTCCAGTCATTGGGAGCAGCAAACTGGAATGAGGAGCGGCCAAAGGAGGTGCGAGCTTTGGGAATAACCATAGAGATTAGGTTACTTGAACGTAAATTGCGCTGGTTGTTGGAAGTGATGAGTAATGAGCGAAGATATGACGGTGTTCTACCGATGATTGTTTTGTATATAAATTGATACCAATGTAACAACCTGCGGGAATGGAGTGATGGCCAGTTAACGAGTGAGTACAGATCACAATGATGAGTAGTGAAAGGGGCACCAGTGACCAAACGGATTGCTGAGTCATAAATGACATCAAGTTTATGAAGAAGGTTTTTGGAAGCAGTCCTATAAATGATGTCACCATAATCTAAGATGGGATGGATTGTCATTTTGACCAAGGTTTGCTTTGCAGAATGAGTAAAGGATGACCTGTTGCGGTACAGAAACCCAATCCTTGACTTGACTTTAGAGAGTAATGAATTAATGTGAATGTCAAATGAAAGTGTGCTGTCAAGCCAGATACCCAGATACTTATAGGAACTGACAAGTTGTAGTTCTGTACCATCCAGGGAAGCAATACTAGAGTGGCAAGGTGATTGCGGTAAGTTACTGTTATTGTCATGAAAAATGGAAAACTTTTAAATAAAAACTGAGAAGGAAATTGGAAAGGCAGAAATCATAGAAACAGCAGCATGTAGAGAAGCTAGTGATGCAGAATCAGCAGGAGGTCCCACCAGAGCCACCTGAACAGGTGAGTTTTTAAAGGAGACCACTGAGTCCACTGATCTCAGGCTCAGGGGGAGAGAGTTCCAGAGTCTGGGGGCCACAGCAGCAAATGATCTGTCACCTTTTGTCAAGGGCGTAGGAACGAGTTCAATATTGGGGGTACACAGGCCTGGCACTGGGCGCTGACGTATCTGCTGACAGAGGGGGTGGCAGCACCTGGTAGACTGATGGTGCCCTATGCACACCGTGGGCTGAGCACCGATGCTGGGGGGGGGGGGGGGGGAGACACACACATTATGGAAACCTGACAGGTCTGTTAATGCTTTGAACAAGACTATGTCTTAAATGAACAACACTGCAGAACAATCACCAGCATTCTTTTGAATGCGTTTAGTAATTTGAGTGTCATGAAATTTTTTGTTCAGTGTCAAACAAGTGCCATGCCAAACAAATGGTTAAAAACACAGCCTAGGTTAAAGGCCCTATCAGTAATGTTCATAGAAATCATGGTAAAAACTGCGACTCTTTAGCGCCATGCAGTTTCGAGTAAGTATTGCAGCTACGGTGGCCCACTCAAAAAGTCAACAACTCCAGCGTTCACTCCAGCTATCTGGTTCGTTTTTTTATAAAAAGCATGAGATTGATTTATTTCCAGTCTCTGTAGCCTAACCCACACAAAGCATATAACCACTCAAGCAGGTAAAAAGCATTTTTTAATGAGTGTTCAGTCTTAATGCATAATGCCACACGTAGCCCCCCCTCCCCATCCCCCGACAAGACGATGCGCGCGCACCCCACCCCCCACCCCCCGCGGAGAGACGATGCGCGCGCACCCCCTCCCCCCGCGCGACGAGGCGGCGCTATCCTACACCCCCCTTAGTCAACAAACATCACGGCTGTGAACATTTCTAGGGGAAACACTGCTGTTAGCTGTTGTATCAACCTACCAGTCCTGAAGGAAGCTAGCATAGCTGCCTGTCACCGATTCACACACGGAGGAGGGGTGGCATCAGCTGTGGCGTCCGGTGTCATGTGGATCAGAGCAGCGGAGTAAACAAGAGTCTGCCGGTTAGCCATCAGCTGATCGGTGTGCGCCGCAGTGAGGATCGAGATGGAGCTAACATCAACCACTGGCTGTTTAGCGATCGGATAGCCGATGAGGTTTGGCTGGAGCCGGGGACACGCTGTGGAAATAAAGTACCGGTAACTAATGCTAACATGGCTACCGCTAGCGGACCACCGTTGGGAGAGACACGGCAGGCTGCGGTAAGAGAGGAGACTTTAATAGAAGGAGCTTTCTTGAAGAAGGACTTTGGAACTGATACGTTGGGACCGGATTGGGAGCTTTATTATGAAGAAAAGATCAGCTGAGGTGAGTCATAAACCACACTTGGAGGCTGGTGTCTAGCTGTTGCGGGCGGGGTTCTCATCATATGCGGTTGCTGAGTGTTGGAAATCAATAAGACCTGACATATTTGATGTGTCTTTTGATTTCATTGTTTGTTATTCAAACTAACAAAGTACAGCAACGGTGTAGCAGCTAGTCTCGTCTCTTCTTAGTTGCATTGTCAGACGCCATGCTTCCACGGCGCACTGCTGCCCTCTGCTGTTTCTTTCAGGTTACAGTCATAGTGCAAACGCATAACGTGGAGCTCACATGTCCCTAAATAGCTACCGTATTTCAAGATGGAGGGTGACCATGGAGCGTCGACCACAATTTATGTATTAAAAATGTAAAATTTGAAGCTGAGAGGAATATTTAGAATTGATGTTGGTGAGAAATATTAATGAAAA
Organism: Aphyosemion australe; assembly: GCA_006937985.1. Classification (NCBI taxonomy): domain Eukaryota; kingdom Metazoa; phylum Chordata; class Actinopteri; order Cyprinodontiformes; family Nothobranchiidae; genus Aphyosemion; species Aphyosemion australe. Next base: position 129,169 of record SSNS01000324.1, on the reverse strand, counting down.
GGGACAAGTTTGTGCACTGGATACACAGAATTTGGTAGTAAACAGGTAAAAATATTACACATTGTGGCTTTAAAGAGCAGCCACAAACTGACATTTTATCTACTAAAAAACAGAAACAGCAACATGGTTAAGTCTGTTTTGAGTTATTGACTAACTAGCATTAGCACCCTAGCACTACCATCCACGTAGAAGAAGAAGAAACAATCTTTTATGTAGCTAACCAAAATATTAGCAAACTGAAATAATGGCCAGATAACGGGTATCCCAACCACGTCTGATGCATAACATACAAAAGCTTCTTTGGTCTAGAAATTAGCCTTAAATTTGTTTGTTTATAAGTGTTGGTGGTATGGTAGTTAGCATAGCTGCATTTCAAGCAGTAGCCTGATCTGGGTTCGGTTCCTGGACAACGCAGACGTTTTTAATCTGAGAAAAGTACTGTTTTATGTTTGTTTAATAATATAAATGTTGATATATTCTACATATAAACACAGATGTGTAAACAAATGTATTACCAGACTAAAGCAGTAAGTATTCAGTCTGAATAAGGGATGGACCGATTTTTACCATTTATTATGTATTGGCATCGACTGATTTACCTCTTTGTTAGAGCAGATTTAAAGTCAAACTCATGTGTGAGCAGCCCTGTGCTAATGATGAATTTGATGTATAATTACATTCCTGAAAAACATCTGAGTAACACTAGAAAGGCCATGGCAGCCATTCTGACTGTTTTGTAATTTTCATGTTTAATTACTTTATCAAATAAGACCTACAGCCTTGCTAGTCCCTGACTTCTCCTACATCTGTGTACATCTTTATTAAAATGTATTTCATGCTCATTGTCCAAAAGACAGACATAATATGATGATTTCTACCTGTTTGGTCCAAGGGGACAAGATGGCGCCAGTGTGGTTGGCTTGCCGTCTGTCAGCTCCTCTTATTTTTCTATGTTTACTATTTTTTGCCTGTGTTATGCGACATGTCGACCCTGCACTTGTTTATGATCGACATTACTTGACATTGGTTTTTCTGCTGGATTATTACCATCTGGGACGAATGACTACCAAAATTCATCTCCTCCTTACCTGGATTGTTTGGTGGCGCGCTGTCAAACGGCACCGTCATCACTGTCCTCCAGGAGGAAGCCGAGAAAGCGTAGGAAGCGGGGTTCTCGGGGAGGACGGCTGGTCCTGGCGGCTTCCCTTTCTGGTGGTTCGGGAACGAAAGAACGAGTGTTTACTCGGTCCCTGGTGTCTTGGCGAGCGCTGGATCCTACGGGTTCATGGATCGTTCCAGTTGCTGGCTTCTCGATGGGGGATCATGCTCCTTCCCCGCGATTCCGGCAGTGCTGCTGGAGAGGGGCGAACCTGAGGAATCTCCGATCAGTAGCTAGAGCTTCGCCCGACATGGGAATTTCGTCAGTTCTGAAGTGGGGCCTGGTTAACGCCAGGTCAGTGGCCAATAAAACGTTTATCCTGAAGGAGTTTATCACGATGCACACCTTGGACGTGCTCTGTGTAACAGAGTCCTGGATTTCAACCGGTGAGTGGAGCGCCATTAATGAACTGGTGCCGGCTGACTGTGTTTATTAGCGTACCGAGAGCTTCTCGGCGTGGTGGCGGTTTAGCGGCTATCTGCAGAGCTAATCTGCAGATTAAAAAACTTTACCCTGTGTCCACCTACAGCAGCTTTGAGCTGTGTTTATTTGAACTTGGTCACTCAAGTCCGCTCCTCTGCGCAGTGGTCTTTAGACCCCCCGAGATATAACAAGGATTTTATATCGGAGTTTTCTGAGTTTTTATCTGAATATGCTCTAAGCCAGGGTTTCTCAACCCTGGTCCTCAGCGCCCCCCTGCCCTGCATGTTTTCCATGTCTCTGCTTCAGCACATGGCTGCAGAAGCCTGTTAATCACTCACTCATTTGTGTCAGGTGTGTGGCAGCAGGGAAACACTGGTGTTTGAAAGGGCAACATGGAAAACATGCAGGGCAGGGGGGCGCTGAGGACCAGGGTTGAGAAACCCTGCTCTAAGCTATGACCAGATCATGCTACTTGGGGACTTCAATATTCATGTTTGCTGTCCTGGAAAGCCACTTGTCTTGGATTTTAATAACTTGGTGAACTCTTTTAGTTTAAATCAGTCTGTTAGTGGGGCCACTCAGGTATGTGGTCACACGCTGGACTTGGTGCTGTCGCTTGGGCTCACTGTGACAAATCTGCATATTGGCGATGCTGTGTTTTCTGATCACAAGCCAATATTATTTGATGTCATTCTGCATATAAATGTGGAAAAACCTGCTGCTCCAGTTAGACTCAGCCGTCCTTTTAATCAAGATACTTCTGGGAAATTTTAACTTTTATTTAATGAGACTTTGACTCGCTTCTCAGATTGGTCTTCACTGGATGGACTAATAAGCTATTTAAATGAGACATGTAAAGACATTCTGGACATTATTGCACCACTGCGTCCAAAGAGGAAAAACCCAGCAGCAAATCGGTGGTCAACGGACCTCACTCGAGCTGCAAGGGAATGCAGGAGATGTGAAAGGCAGTGGAAAAAGAGCAAGTTGCACATGTTCTTGATTGCCTTAAGGGACAGTTGGAAGGCCTATCAGGATGCTGTAAAATCTGCAAAAATTGCATATTACTCCAACCTTGTGTCTGTCAACTCTCATAACCCTAGAGTGTTGTATGGTGTAATTGACTATGTTTTAAATCTTCAAGATAGTTCTCCAGTTCAGGCATCAACTACAGTATACAATGACTTCCTCAAATTTTTTATGAATAAGGTTGCAACATTGAGATTAGCTGTGCCTGTAGCTCCTTTACAGAGTCCTTTGATGTCTGTTCCTGAGAAATTGCTTGCTTTCCAGCCAATAACAATGACAGATTTAGCTAAAATAGTAGCAGAGGCTAAGCCCAGTGGTTCTCCGGAAGATATTTTACCTCCGTCCTTTCTTAAGGATGTGTTTTTAACAGTGTCCCCAGTCATTTTGGCTATAATCAACACCAGTCTGGTTTCTGGTGTCATGCCAAATGATTTTAAAAGAGTGGTCATTCATCCACTGCTAAAGAAATCTGGGCTAGAAGAAACTGTGCCATCAAATTATAGGCCAATTTCTAAGCTCCCCTTTCTAAGTAGGGCGATGGAAAGGTGTGTCTATGGCCAGTTGCTGGACTTTTTAAGTGAAAATAGTCTTTTAGAAAACTTTCAATCTGGTTTTAAACCACTACATAGCACAGAGACAGCTTTGCTGAAGGTACTGAACGACATTCTTCTTGCCACTGATGGCGGAAGGTCTGTGTTACTTGTTTTGCTGGATTTGACAGCAGCCTTTGACACAGTGGACCACAAGGTGTTGTTGCATCGTCTCGAGCACTACGTGGGAATTACTGGTCTGGCTCTAAATTGGTTTCGATCCTACCTTTCAAATAGAACGGTGTGTGTCCAGATGGGTGGTTTCATGTCTGATTTCTCCCATCTCCCCTGGGGTGTTCCGCAGGGTTCAATACTGGGACCCCTGCTGTTCTGTGTGTATATGCTGCCTTTGGGTGATATCCTACGGAAACACGGTATTGATTTTCACCTGTATGCTGATGACTGCCAACTGTACCTGCCTTTGGATGAAGCTGGTGGTCGACCAATCTCGAAGGTTTTAGATTGTTTGTGTGAGGTTAAAGCATGGATGGCAGAACATTTCCTGTGCCTCAATGAGGGGAAGACAGAAGCAGTGCTCTTCGGTCCCAGCCACCACCCTGATAACTCCAGGGTAGACTGTGGTGAATTGACCCCCCACTTGAAGGACTTTGTTGTTAATTTGGGAGTGAAGTTAGACAAAGACTTCTGCTTTAGGGGTCACATAAATGGGGTGGTAGCCTCCTCCTTTTACCACTTAAGACGCTTAGCCAAGGTCAAACCTTTTTTGTCCAGACGTGATCTTGAAACTGTTGTGCATGCGTTCATAACTTCACGCCTAGACTATTGCAACTCCATCCTGTTTGGAGTGAGCAATGGTGCCTTAGCCCGTTTGCAACTAGTCCAAAATGCTGCTGGAAGATTTTTGGAGGGCAAACGTAAGTTTGACCATGCCATGCCCATACTGGCAGCGCTACATTGGCTACCTGTTTCTTTTAGGATTCGGTTTAAGGTTCTTTTACTGATTTTTAAAACTTTAAATGGTTTGGCTCCAGCATATCTGGCAGACACACTGCATTCGTATGTTCCCTCTCGGGCACTTCGTTCAGAGGACTTGTCTTTGCTCGTGGTCCCCCGGTCACGTTTGAAGATGCGGGGTGACAGAGCCTTTTCAGTTGCAGCTCCAAAGTTATGGAATGAGCTTCCACTACACATTCGGCAGTCCTCTTCTGTACCAGTTTTTATATCAAAGCTGAAGACCCATTTTTATGAACTGGCTTTTAAATCTGTGTGAGTGATTGATTGTGTTGCTTTTTTAGCCTCATTTTAATGTTTTTATTTGGTTGTGTTTTATTTTTTTAGTGGATTTTATGTGTTATGTTTTATTTGTGTCTGTGAAGCACTTTGGTGGCATGTAAGTGTCTGTAAGGTGCTATATAAATAAAGGTCGAGTCGAGAAGGCAGTCATTTTGACTGCCTGAGAATTTCTCGCTGGTTTACCTGATAAAAATAGAAGCCAAGACTGGGAAATTATACAAAGAGCATCTCCAGCATTTGATCAGCCTTTCTCTTCCTTGTCATTTTGTCTTTTATAACTAAAACATAAACGAACAGGGAAAACGGCACAGAGGCGTAAAGAAATATGACTGTAGAAATGGCGTTAGCAAGACTGATAACATGGAAAGTTATGATTGTGAAACTGTATGTTTGGGTGTTATTTTTGATTGAAAAAACATTTTTTAGCTAATTAATCTGAAATTATAAACTTACAAGGTGAATTTATTGACCTTAAATGTAGCAGTCAAGATGACTGCTCAAGGCCTTTCTAGTAGTGCTGGTATGGTGACCTTTCTAGTGTTAAATGCTTTAAAACTTTTATTCACCTGTTTTATACTAAATACGTTGTCAGTTTATGGATTTGTTTAACTTTGATTAAAAGTTTTATTCTAATATTTTGTTGTGTTCCAAATTGAGATCGAAGAGTTGGTTAAATTAAAAAACTGATCAGGTTCAGAAATGTTGTGCATCCACAGTTATTAGTGACATTTTACCATGAAAGTAAGGTAGAAAATGTCTAGATATCAGCCATGAAAATCAGCATCACGTTGGCCATCAGCGTACCATGACCTCTACATATCAGCATCGGCATTAGAAAAACCCATATCAGTTGATGTCTACTCTATACTCATCTATCAGAATATTCTAAACTACATCAGCTGCCTTCATGCTGACCACCAATCTAAAAGATCTGTTTGCTTTTGACACAATGAAGTAAAACTAGCTCAGTCACAGCAGCAGCTCAAAATAAATGTTTTCCATGTGTTTTAAAGACAAAACAGCTTTAATAAACTGGTCAAACACTGAGGTGGACACAGAATACAACTATTAACACTTCATTTCTCTAAATTTTGTAATTACGTAAACAGCTTTAATTATAATATCTTGGTTTAGAAGCAAGTTTAACAGTTTGTATTTAGTTGGACTTTGAATTCAGGTGAACTCCAGAAGGAATGGTTCCAATAAAAGCTTTTTTTTCCCAAAAGATATTCTGTCATAGTTGTCTAATTATTTTTAAAGAAAGGTAAAGGAGGAAAATAATCAAATCAGATTTGGAATGAAAAAAATCAAATTACTACCCAACTCACATTTGCTTTCTTTCATTTCTCCCCCATGAGAAGGAACTCATTTAAACTTAGCTGCTGCTGTCTCGTCTCCTGCAGCCCCACTGAGGGGAGGGGCTGAATCTGTGACAAGACTGCTGTCTTTCAAAATAAAAGCTCGAAAGTAAAATATTTCAAAATCAAATTTTTTCACCTCCAAGTTATTGGGGGGGACAAATATGCATTTCTCCAATATTGGAGGACATGTCCCCCCGGTTCCTACACCCTTATCTTTGGTCTTTAGCCTGGTGCTGCACAACCAGTAGGCTTTGATCACTGGACCTCAGGGACCTGCTGGGGGTGTAGGGACTGAGAAGATCACCAATGTATGATGGTGCTTGTCCATGTAAGGCCCTAAACACCAGAACCAGGATCTGGAAATGAACCCTGAAGTTACCCGGCAGCCAGTGAAGCTGGAAGAGGAGCGGGGTGACGTGGGTGTGTTTGGAGGACTTGGTCAGCAGCCTAGCACAGGCGTTCTGGACCACCTGTAGACGCTTCAGGGAGGTTCTGCTCAGACAAGAGAAAAGCCAGTTGCAGTAGTCTAAGCGTGAGGAGATGAAGGTGTGGAGAACAATCTCCAGTTCAGAGCGTGACAGAATGGGACTCAGCTTAGCAATGTTCCTGAGATGGAAGAAGGAAGAGCCAACAAGAGAACTGACATGAGAATCCAGGGTGAGAGCTGGGTCAAAGGTCACACCAAGATTCCTGACAGAGGGTTTGGTGTGAGAAGCAAGCTGACCAAGAGAGTCTCTGACTTTGGGAACCAGCTTGTCTGGGGCACATATAAGATCATTGCTAAAGAGGCTGGCTGTTCACAGATCTCTGTGTCCAAGCACATTAATAGAGAGGTGAAGGGAAGGACAAGATGTGGTAGAAAAAAGTCTACAAGCAACAGGGGTAACCACACCCTGGAGAGGATTGTGGAACAAAACCCATTCAAAGATGTGGAGGAGATTCACAGAGTGGACTGCAGCTGGAGTCAGTGCTTCAAGAACCACCACGCATAGATGTATGCAAGACATGGTTTCAGCTGTCGCATTCCTTGTGTCAAGCCACTCTTGAACAAGAGACAGAAGCGTCTCACCTGGGCTAAAGACAAAAAGGACTGGACTGCTGCTGAGTGGTCCAGAGTTCTGTTCTCTGATGAAAGTCCCAGAGTCTGGAGAAAGAGAGGAGAGGCTCAGAATCCACATTGCTTGAGGTCCAGTGTAAAGTTTCCACAGTCAGTGATGGTTTGGGGTGCCATGTCATCTGCTGGTGTTGGTCCATTGTGTTTTCTGAGGTCCGAGGTCAACGCAGCCGTCTACCAGGAGGTTTTAGAGCCCTTCATGCTTCCTGCTGCTGACCAACTTTATGGAGATGCAGATTTCATTTTCCAACAGGACTTGGCCCCTGCACACAGTGCCAAAGCTACCAGTACCTGGTTTAAGGACCATGTTGTCCCTGTTCTTGATTCTGACCCTAACCCCATAGAACATCTATGGGTTATTGTGAAGAGGAAGATGCAACACGCCAGAGCCAACAGTTCAGGAGAGCTGAAGGCCACTATCAGAGCAGTGCCACAGACTGATGGACTCCATGCCACGCCCCATTGCTGCAGTAATCCAGGCCAAAGGAGCCCCAACTAAATACTGATGCTGTACATGCTCATAGCTTTATGGTCAGACTTTTCTGTTCACCAACATTTCTAAAATACTTTTGTTGCTTTGGTCTGAATGATATTCTAATATTCTGAGATGCTGAATTTTGGATTTTCATTAGTTGTCAGTTAGAATCAACATTAATAAACATGTGAAACATATCAGTCTGTGTGATGAATGAATCTAATATACAAGCTTCACTTTTTGAATGGAATTACTGAAATAAATCAACTTTGTCCTGATATTCTAGGACCAGCACCTGTATTATGAGGTTAAAAGGGATAAATGTTGCTGTTTGTTCCTGATGTGTCAGCTGTGAAGAGTCTTCTCTCTTCTGTCTCAGGATCTGATTCCGGTTTTACTGCCTCGGGTGCTGCCCGCCATAACCGAGGGTTTACAGGACCTGGATGATGATGTCAGAGCTGTTGCTGCTTCAGCCCTCATCCCAGTGGTGGAGGGTTTAGTGCAGCTGTTGCCCAATAAGGTCAGAGAAACAATTACTCCTCCTATTTACATGACATTATACATGTAGGTCAAGGTCAAGTTTATTTCTAAAGCACACTTATTATTGCCTCTGCAACCCAAAGTGATGTACATAAAACACCCAAGATGAGCATAACAAGACAGCAAAATAACTAAAAACATAAAACCATAAATAAGCAACAAGTTGAAATAAAAACATTGCAACACACAATTTAATAAAAGGTTGATGAAATGATAAAAAAAATCATCCTACATTAAAGGCCAGGTCAAAGAAGTAAGTTTTAAGCAATGACTTAACAGCATCCAGACTTTGGGAGGTCCTAATCTGCAGAGGAAGGCTGTTCCAGAGTGTAGGGCAGGCCATAGAAAATGCTCTGTCTCCTCTTGTCTTAAGCCTGCCGCACACGAGAGCCAACAGCTGAGCTAATGGTCATTCAAGGCCGTTTGCTCAGGAGGTTCCTCGCTGTGTGCGCCTAATTTTCACTGAGTTTTCTGCCTCACGCAACGCTGAGGTGAAAATCAAACCGGTTTGATATTTTTTGCCCCATGGGGGGCAGAAACTCGCCGTGTGCGCACTATGTGAGCTATCAGCTGAGCTGAAATCTTCCAAGTGACCAATCACAGCGCGTTCTCCCCTCACATGATTCCAAGATGGCAGCCTCCTGTCTGCATGTCAGAAAAATAAACGAAACGGAGACGGAGCTGGATATGGAGGAAATGCTTCTACTTGTTTTGCTGATGAGGCCCCCACTACACTGGGGGGGAATGAGGACGTGCCTCAAACCAAGCTTGGTGGAAGCATTAGTATTAGTTCATGGTAATGAAGAAACGCTGCGTAATAATGTGGAGCAAGCTGGTTTTGGCCTTCATGGACATGGAGGAGATGAGAGCTCTGCCACCGGTCCCTCCGACCACCACCAGCAGGAAAGGTGGGTTATGCGTCTTGCCCAAGGACACAACAGCAGCATTCTCTGCAGGGAGTAGGGGTCGATCCTTCAACCCTCCGATTACTGGACAACCTGCTCTACCTCCTGAGCTGCTGCTGCTGCTGCCCACTATTTGTCTGCTTGTCTTATGTACAGTTTCTTTAAGAATACGCAAAAATATATATAAGGAGACAAAAAACTATTTTTTATATCAGTGAAAATTTCAGCAGCTTTCAGAAAAAGATCTAAACAATAAAATAGACACCATCTATGCTCAGAAAAAACATAAATTTTGATTCTTTAGATCCTGCAGATGCTATAGCAATCTATTGTGCAGGGATTGATTAGTCCGCTGAGATCTGTGTGTTTGACTTGACTGTCTCTTCTGGTTCTGGAGCACGTTGTGTAGAAGAGTGAAATAAATGTTACATGCATGGTGCTTAAAGTAAATCCCTCCAAACTCTCTCTCATCTGGGATTATACAGTTTTCCATCCTGCTGCTGCAGCAGGTGGAGCTGCTTCAGGAGCTCAAACAGATCACTGGTTTCCGCATGGATTTTTAGGAGAAAACGCAGCAGCTCAACTTAGGTTTATATGTAAAGCCTGGGACACACAGGAGACAGACGCGCTGCGCCACGGAAGCGCCGCAGTTAAATGGTCACACAGGAAGCACCGCGCCGCTGAACCAAAGACTGTAGCGCTGAACGCTTCTTGGAAAGTCACTTGATAGTCACAACATCTTGAGAACAAGCGGCGCTTGAAATAGAACTGGCACCTATCTTCAGCGCCTCTGCGCGGACCGGCGCTTCTGGGACGCGATGCTGCGCTCCCAGTGTAGCCACTCTCATGGCTTCTAATGGCTTCTTTTTAAAATGACGGCGCGGGCGTGACGCGGCGCGGGCGTGACGCGGCGCGGGCGTGACGCGGCGCGGGCGTGACGCGGCGCGGGCGTGACGCGGCGCGGGCGTGACGCGGCGCGTCTGTCTCCTGTGTGTCCCAGGCTTAACTGAACCAGCAGCCCTCAGGAACAATGTTTACCCAAAATGCACAGCTGTGTGCTTGGTGAAAACCAAATGGATCATACCAGCTGTCAGCATGGTGGTAGAGCGCTGATGGCTTGGGCTCCACCATGAGTCCAGTGATGTGAGTCCATGTGTCTGACAGCTGATTAGGCTAAACTCTGACTTTCTAAATAAGTGATATTATTTTTCTAGGTGCAGCCAAGGTGGTGAGGGGATCCGTTTTGGTGGCCTAAGGATCAGGTCTCTGCTTTTTGCAGATGATGTGGTCCTGTTGGCTTCATCAGAACGTGATCTCCGGCTTTCGCTGGAGCAGTTCGCAGCCGGGTGTGAAGCAGCTGGGATGAGAATCAGCTCCTCTTAATCCGAGACCATGGTCTTGAGTCGGAAAAGGGTAGAATGCCTTCTCCAGGTCAGGGGCGAGGTCCTGCCCCAAGTGGAGGAGTTTAAGTATCTCGGGGTCTTGTTCACGAGTGAGGGAAGGGTGGAGCGTGAGATCGATAGGTGGATTGGTGCTGCGTCTGCAGTGATGCGGGCGTTGTACCGGTCTGTCGTGGTGAAGAGAGAGCTGAGCTGAAAGGCGAAGCTCTCGATTTACCGGTCGATCTACGTTCCCACCCTCACCTATGGTCACGAGCTTTGGGTAGTGACCGAAAGAACGAGATCGCGGATACAAGCGGCCGAAATGAGTTTTCTCCGCAGGGTGTCTGGGCTCGCCCTTAGAGATAGGGTGAGAAGCTCGGTCATCCAGGAGGGGCTCGGAGTAGACCCGCTGCTCCTCCACATCGAGAGGAGCCAGTTGAGGTGGCTCGGGCATCTGGTTAGGATGCCTCCTGGACGCCTCCCTGGTGAGGGTTTCTGGGCAAGTCCAACCAGGAGGAGACCCAAAGGAAGACCCAGGACACGCTGGAGAGATTATGTCTCTCAGCTGGCCAGGGAACGCCTTTGAATTTCCCCGGAGGAGCTGGCCCAAGTGGCTGGGGAGAGGGAGGTCTGGGCCTCCCTCCTTAAGCTGCTGCCCCCGCGACCCGACTCCGGATAAGCGGGAGAAAATGGATGGATGGTGACATTATTTTTATTTGTCACAGGTACCTTTCATAGTGAACACACTATGGGATGCACTTTTGGACCTGGATGACCTCACTGCTTCCACCAACAGCATTATGACCTTGCTGTCCCTGCTGCTGACTTACCCACAGGTCCGACAGTGCAGGTGAGTCTCTGAAGGCTGCATCACACAGAGTTCTGTGGTCACCTTCTCGCTAGAATAACCCACATTTCTGAAGAGATGCCTGATTGTGATGAGATAATCAACATGGTGTTTGTTGCCACACCTTCGTCACTCTAGCCTGCAGCAGTCACTTACCATCCTGGTTCCTCGCGTTTGGCCGTTCTTAAGACACACAATATCATCGGTTAGAAAAGCAGCTCTGGAGACTCTTTACACACTTCTGTCCAAGGCTGATCAGGCAAGTCGACTACAAGAAGCAACACATTCATGCAGTTATATATGTGTAGCTGTATAAAAATACACACAACAGTTATTTATAGCACCAGGTGTTGAGTTGTTTTCTTTACTCATCAGAGCTGTGCTGTCTGGATTAACCCCATTTTACAAGATATGCTGCGACACGTCTTCCAATCCTGCATATTGGAGAGCAGCGAGGAAATCCTGGAACTGATACAAAAGGTTTGTTGTATGACTGTTTCTGTCAGCCTGTCCCAGGGTAGCTGTGGCTACCATCTAGCTCGTCACCACCAGTGTTTGACTGTAGTGTAATGCACTTTGGAGTCCTCTGACTCAGAAGGCACTGTACAAGTGCAGGTCATTTATCATTTACATACCTGCAAACTTGTCACTTTTCAGCAAAAATTGCTGTTTTTGAAGCCAAATATGAAGTTCGTGTCAATCGTATAGATCCGAAAAGTTTTTGTTTTGAGGAGGGGTGGGGGGTGTCGGTCAGGTTCAGGAGAAAGGAGGGGAATTTATCTTGTTTACCACATATCTTTGTTGCAGCGTCATTTGACCAATCACAGTCACGGAGACAGCATATCAAACTGATTTTGTGCAGCGGGAGCGCTGTTGCTTCAACATCTTGAGCTTTAAGCCATACTGTGCAACTTTTTCACATTTTTAAATCATGTTCTTGAGCCAGTATGTGCTAAAACGACCATTTACAGGGTTAATGAAATGTCACTCAGACCCCCACCACCCTCTGACATTTATCTGACATAAATCAACTTTTGCACCATATTCTAATTTCACCTGTAGGGGCCTATATTAGATGGCTTGGAACCCAAGTTTTTTTCTCAATTTTATTTTGTGTTTTTTTTTTGGTGATCGAAGGTTGCAATACTAGATTACTGCCTATGCGTATATAGTAGGGGTGGGACTCGATTAAAACAATTAATCTAATTAATTAATCACAATTAACGTGTTAAAGTCCCACCCCTAGTATATACATGTATCCTTGTTTTTATTTTTCTTCTAATTATCCTCTGAGTGATGGTGCTGCTGTTACAAGTGATTTTCCCCACTGTGGGATCAATAAAGTCTATTCTATGAATTTTCAACAGATGAATTGAAAAGCACTTTAGGTGATGCTTCGCTCACATACTGCCATGTTAATAATAATAATTCAGCTCAGTTTATATAGCACCAAATCGCGACAAGTCGTCTCAAGGCTCTTCACAAAGTAAACATTCCAATACAGTTCAGTTCTTTATGCCAATCAGTTTCCCATATAAGGAACCCGCATTGAGTCACTGACTTGTGTCTGACTTTAGAGCAATCCTCATACTAAGCAAGCATGTAGGGACAGTGGAGAGGAAAACTCCCTTTTAACAGGAAGAAACCTCCAGAGGACCCTGGCTCAGTATGAGCAGCCATCCGCCACGACTCACTGAAGTTAAAAATAACTTTATAAAGTGCCTTTAAACAAAGTGCTGCACATCATAAAAAAAGGATAATGGTACCCCAGTATAAAAATAACAGCATCAGCTATAATCAATAAAATCAAAACTAAAATAAGAACAAGCTAAAACAGGAAATGAATAAAAATACCTAAAAAGAACCCGGTGATCAGTCAGTAAAAGCTTTAGTGAAATGATACGTTTTCAGTTTGGCTTTAAAAACGTCCACCGAGCATGCTTGTCTGACATCCTGTGGCAGAGCGTTCCAGAGCGACGGAACACGAAAAGCAAACACACACCCACCCAGAGTCATCCGCTTTAATTTTGGGATGCATAAGAGCCTCATGCCATGTGATCGCAGTGCCCTAGATGGAACATATGGATCCAGGAGATTGGTGATGTAGGGTGGATCCAGATTGCGGAGAGCCTTGTAGGTCAACAGCAAGACCTTAAAATCCGCTTGAGCAGGACGCAGCAACCAGTGTAGAGATTTCAATACAGGTGTGATGTGGTCGTACGTCCTGCAACGTGCTGCTGCATTCTGCACAGGTTGTAGGCAGTGGAAGCTCTTTAGGGCCAGGCCAGAGAGAAGGGCAACAGTCAGTTCTAGAAGAAACAAAGGCATGCACCAAGACGATCCAGATTTTAGCAGTTCTCCTCAAGTGAAAGAAAGCAGTTTTCAGTTTCTTTCAAGTGAAGTTTGAATGTCAGGGTTGAGTCAAACCACACTCCCAGATTTTTGAGCCTGTCAACGTTGTTTATAACGTAGTCTTCAAACTTTACTGTGATGGCTTGTGTTTGAGGCAGAAGCTTTTTTTGGTGCAACACACATCCTCTCTGTTTTGTCCATTTTTAAAAGCAGGAAATTATCCAATAGCCAGCGTTTCACAGCCATAAGACAAGGCTGCAGGTTATTAATCCCCAGCAAGCTCTGCCCCATAATAGGGATGTACAGTTTAGTCATCACCAGTGGAATGAAACCCCAAACGATCGCAGAAAGTCGCTGAGTGGCCTCAAGTAAAAACAAAAACAGTAATGGCCCCAAGACAGACCCTTAAGGGACACCATACTGACACAAGCCTCATAGAGGCAGCCTTTAAAGTTCTCTTTCTGTGTTCTCAAACAAGTATGACCACAGCCATGAAAGAGCATGATATGTTAGTTTAAATGAGTCGACTCCTTCTAATTATTTAAATCATCATATTGCTCGTAGTACAGGGCGAGGAGGAGGAGTAGCAACCATCTTTCATTCAGATTTATTAATCAGTCCCCTACCAATTAATAGCTACAGTTCTTTTGAACATCTAATTCTTAGTTTGCCTAATCCGGATTGCAAAGCTCTAAAACCACTTTTGTTTGTAGTTTTGTATCGTCCACCAGGCCCCTACTCTCAATTTTTGGATCAGATCTCAGATTTCTTGTCTGATTTGGTGTTAAATACTGATAAGGTCATTGTGGCGGGGGATTTTAACATTCATGTTGACATTGAAAGTGATCCTCTCAACGTAGCCTTTAGTAATATCTTAGACTCAATTGGTTTTACTCAAACAATCCATAGCTCCACCCACTCCTGCCATCATACATTAGACCTTGTGCTGACATATGGTATAGAGTGTGAGGAGATAACAGTATTTCCACACAATCCTGTCTTGTCGGACCATTTTTTGATAACTTTTGAGTTTATTATAACCGAGTTCTCCAGACATGA